>JAUKNK010000240.1:542500-575000 GCA_030765055.1 Mantis religiosa | reverse complement strand
TCTTATCCTGAAAGATGAATGTCTGCTAACTCTAAGCGCTATGTACCGTCTACTCATTTGAATATCATTTCATTTATCGTCTGATATAACTTAACGTTCGAGTTTTTCCCCTATCCTGAAAGATGAATGTCTGGTAACTCTAAGCTCTCTGTACCCTGTACTCATTTGAACAACATTTCATTCATCGTCCGATGTGACTTAACGTTGGAGGTTTTCCCATATCCTGAAAGGTAAATGTTTGGTAACTCTAAGCTCTATGTTCCCTGTACTCATTTGAACATCATTTCATTCATTGTCCGATATGACTTAACGATGGAGGTTTTCCCTTATCCTGAAAGATGAATGTTTGGTAACTCTAAGCTCTATGTTCCCTGTACTCATTTGAATATCATTTCATTCATTGTCCGATATGACTTAACGATGGAGGCTTTCCCTTATCCTGAAAGATGAATGTTTGGTAACTCTAAGCCCTATGTACCCTGTACTCATTTGAACATCATTTCGTTTATTGTCCGATATGACAACGTTGGAGATTTTTCCCTATCCTGAACGATGAATGGCTGGTAACTCAAAGCTCTATCTACCCTGGAATCTTTTGAACACTATTTCATTCATCGTGCGATATGACTTAATGTTGGAGGTTTTCCCTTATCCTGAAAGATGAATATCTGGTAACTCTAAGCTCTTAGTACCCTGGACTCGTTCGAACATCATTTCATTCATCGTCCGATATGACTTAATGTTGGAGATTTTCCCTTATCTTGAAAGATGTATGTCTGGTAACTCTAAGCTCTATGTTGCCTGTACTCATCTGAACATCATTTCATACATCGTCTGATATTACTTAACGTTTAGGGTTTTCCCATATCCTGAAAGGTGATGGTTGGTAACTCTAAGCTCTGTGTTCCCTGTACTCATTTGAACATCATTTCATTCATCGTCCGATATGACTTAACGTTGGAGGTTTCCCATATCCTGAAAGATGAATGTCTGGTAACTCTAAGCTCTATGTACCGTGTACTCATTTGAACTTCATTTCATTCATCGTCTGATATGACTTAACGTTGGAGGTTTTCCCTTATCCTGAAAGATGAATGTCTCGTAAGTCTAAGCCCTATGTACCCTGTACTCATTTGAACATGATTTCATTCATCGTCTGATATTACTTAATGTTGGAGGTTTTCCCTTATCCTGAATGATGAATGTTTGGTAACTCTAAGCCCTATGTACCCTGTACTCATTTGAACATCATTTCATTCATTGTCCGATGTGACTTAACGTTGGAGGTTTTCCCTTATACTGAAAGATGAATGTCTGCTAACTCTAAGATCTATGTACCCTGTACTCATTTGAACATCATTTCATTCATCGTCTGATTTGACTTAACGTTGAGGGTTTTCCCTTATCCTGAAAGATGAGTGTCTAGTAACTCTAAGCCCTATTGACCCTGTACTCTTTTGAACATGATTTCATTCATTGTCTGATATTACTTAACGTTGGAGGTTTTCCCTTATCCTGAAAGATGAATGTTTGGTAACTCTAAGCCCTATGTACCCTGTACTCATTTGAACATCATTTCATTCATTGTCCCATATAACTTAACGATAGAGGTAATACCTTATCCTGAAAGAGGAATGTTTGGTGACTCTAAGCCCTATGTACCCTGTACTTATTTGTTTATAATTTCATTCACCGTCCGATATGACTTAACGATAGAGGTAATCCCTTATCCTAAAAGATGAATGTTTGGTAACTCCAAGCCTTATGTACCCTGTACTAATTTGAACATCATTTCATTCATTGTCCGATATAACTTAACGATAGAGGTAATCCCTTATCCTGAAAGATGAATGTTTGGTAACTCTAAGCCCTATGTACCCTGTACTCTTTTGAACATGATTTCATTCATCGTCTGATATGACTTTACGTTGGAGGTTTTCCCATATCCTGAAAGATGAATGTCTGGTAACTCTAAGCTCTATGTATCCTGTACTCATTTGAAAATCATTTCATTTATCGTTTGATATGACTTAACGTTGCAGGTTTTCCCTTATCCTGAAAGATGAATGTCTGGCAGCTCAAAGCTTTATGTACGCTGATGTCATTTGAACATTATTTCATACATCGTCTGATATGACTTAACCTTGGAGGTTTTCCCATATCCTGAAAGGTGAATGTTTGGTATCTCTAAGCTCTATGTTCCCTGTACTCATTTGAACATCTTTTCATACATCGTCCGATATGACTTAACCTTGGAGGTTTTCTCATATCCTGAAAGGTGAATGTTTGGTAACTAAACTCTATGTACGCTGGACTCATTGAACATTATTTCATTCGTTGTCTGATTTGGGCTAACGTTGGAGGACGTAAATTTAACGGAAACATGAATTTGTCCTTTGTTCAACAGGCATGTATAGCAATTGTTGGTTTTTCTGATGTTTTGTGTGCATATGTATGCCATAAACGTGAAATTTGAGCCGAGAGAAACTTTGTACTACTTTATTTTCTTATAGGCAGCTAGGATGGGAGAAGACAGTACAGTGAAGAGAGAGTCAAATGTTTTACGACCTAATCATTATGTGATAACTTTGAAATTTCATTCTCTTTGAATGGCCAAGACTAAGGATATGATTTGTTTTATTCATGTCCTTTGTCTAATCTTATCAATTATAGTGTATTAGAGGTATGAACAGTTATATTCTAGTTCATACTTTAAAGTAATTTATTTTTGGTTCCTTTAACGCCAATGGTCATATCGGCGGCCGTTCTCCTTTGGAACATATCGACGGTTATAACTCGTATTCGTTGGGTTTTAACAATTAGATCACGCACACATTCGCACTCTCATTCATACTTCCAGGCTCGGGGGAAGATGAGGAAATATCTTGGTTGGAGAAAAATTCCCAACCAGGCGGGAATCGAATCCAGGACCCCTTGTACAGCAGGCAGGTGTTGCACCGACTGAACTACGCAGTCAGCCATACACGTTCGTTGTTTCTTGTTATGTGACGGAAAGAGTGCCCGGGCGACTGGTATTTGTTTTAAAGGATCTGCTCCATAGGCAGTGTTTTGTTTTGTTGGAGCGACCTTTCTGGGCGAAGAATGTAGCTACCTGAGACAGTGTTCTACGATTGCGTTTCTTCAGTGTAAGTAAGAAAATGAGCTTCTTTTCGGAATAGGAGGTATGTAATTGCTCCATATCTGGCATTTAGTTATGCTTAAGTTAGTTTAAGATAGATTTATAACGAATGTGCTTTGAAATTGCTCCAGAAACTGGCACAGTAGGAAAGTGCAGACTTTCTTACATCAATGATCCCCCGTGTTGTTTAGATAGTTACTTAATCAGTACTGCAAACGGGCAGAAATAAATACCACTACAATAGCAGGTGAAGCGGATTGAGTTAAGGCTGCGGATTCATTTTTTTGTTCTATTTTACGTCCTCCGGCATTAAGTCATATCAGACGATAAATGAAATTGCTAAAGTGATGATAAAAAAGTGAATAATGGTACCACGAAATTTATTGGGGTGCCGTAGGAAAGAAGCAGTTCATATGTGGAAAATGTGTGTGAGATACATATAGATATGAATATACAAGTGTTGATATATATTATTTTGTTCTTATGATTACATTATGTAGTGAAATTGAATGTTTTCCCATTCCAATTCGTCCGCTGTGCCAATCCTATTCATCCTCCAAATGCGCACGATTGGGGTCAGTTTCCGCTCGGAATAAAAATAAAAACGAAAATATACAGAACATTTTTATTGAAAAACTTAGCATTTAACATAATTAGAAATGTCTGGGCTTCAATATAAAGTAAAAGCTTTCATATTCACGTGACAAATAAGGCTTTTGTAAACGATATTCAAAATAATGACGCAATGCACCCGCGCTTAACTCCTTCTATTAACAGGATGTCGTAAATTATAGTGCCCGATTTCACCAACAGATATTAAGACTCAACACGGGTTTAGAAATAGTTATAACAAAAATGTCATGTCACCAACAAGTGTTAGCTTAACATTAGTGTTAAATTTTAAGGAGTCAAGATGAGCGTGAACGCAGCTGTTGATATCGATTTGCTATATTTGAGACCGTCTAAATGGCATTCGTAATAGAGTAAGGCCTATGAGAAGTTATTTTGAGTAGCTATCAGAAGAAAATTTTCTACAGAGGTATAGACTGTCGAAACAAGTTGCTATGAAGGTTACCGCGGAAGTACAAGAGAGGTTAGAACATGCATCGAAAGGAATATGCCGATCTCGTCTTTGCTTCAAGTATTAACTTTACGATTTTGTAATTCACTGAATTATGTGGATAATACATTGTCCACCTCCCGTCTTGAAACGTTCAAGTCACTCGTCACTTGTCCTCCTTCGCTCTTCGTTTTAAATTTACGTGATACTGAGTTAGAACATGCATCGAAAGGAATATGCCGATCTCGACTTTGCTTCAGGTATTAATAACTTTGCAAATTTATAATTCACTGAATTATGTGGATAATACACTCTCCAACTGCCGTCTTGAAACGTTCAAGTCACTCGTCACTCGTCACTTGTCCTTCTTCGCTCTTCGTTTTAAATTTACGTGATAGTTAGGTAGAACATGCATAGATAGAAATATGCCGATCTAGCCTTTGCTTCAAGTATCAATAAATTTGCGATTTTATAATTCACTGAATTATGTGGATAATACACTGTCCACCTCCCGTGCCCACCTCGTTAGCGTGGTGGTAGCGTGTCTGCCTCACGTTCAAGAGGTCCCGAGTTCGAATCTCGGTCAGGGTGAGTTACCTGGATAAGGTTTTTCCTGGGTTTTCCCTTATCCTGTAAGACGAATATCGGGTAACTCTAAGCTCCATGGTTCCCGGACTCATTTGAGCATCGTTTCACTAATTCCATTCATCGTCCGATATGACTTAACGTTGGAGGACTTAACTTACATACAAACAAACAAACAAATCCACCTCCCGTCTTGAAATGTTCAAGTTCCTCGTCACTTGTCCTTCTTCGCTCTTCGTTTTAAATTTACGTAATACTCAGTTAGAACATCCATAGAAAGGAATATGCCGATTTCGCCTTTGCTTCAAGTATTAATAACTTTGCGATTTTGTAATTCACTGAATTCTGTGGATAATAGGTAAGTACACTATCCACCTCCGGTCTTGAAACGTTCAAGTCACTCGTCACATGTCCTTCTTCGCTCCTCGTTTTAAATTTACGTAATACTGAGTTAGAACATGCATCGAAAGGAATATGCCGATCTCGTCTTTGCTTCAAGTATTAATAACTTTGCGATTTTGTAGTTCACTGAATTATGTGGATAATACACTGTCCACTCGTCTTGAAACGTTCAAATCACTTGTCACTTATCCTTCTTCGCTCCTCGTTTTAAATTTTCGTAATACTGACGAAGTTGTTTCTTGCTTTTAGCAGTGAAACCTGCATTTAAATTAAATTCGGTTTCAGGTTTTCCCACGTGACAGCTTTCTCTTTTACATTTACAGCACCTGTCCTCTTATTTTCCACGATATCGTTATCTTTTATCACGAATTTTATTAATAATTCTTTCTCCATTCATGAGAAATTTGTCTCACGGCTTTTGTTTACGATTTTGTTTACCCGCAATTTTTTCAGCTATGTGCAGACGAAAATTAAAACAAAAGTGCGTCGCAGTACTTTCATAAAATAATGCTACTCGTCCTTAGCCCTCTATAGCTGTAATATTGACAAGTCTCTTGGGGTTAACACGTGTTTGTTAACATTTCCAGAAAACAGGTTGGTAAAATGCAAGAAATTTAACAGCTTTGTTAGCGGTGTGACAACTGTTACGTTACATTCGTTAACGTCGGTTTTAACATCTGTTGGTGCAATCGGGCACAGGGACATCATTTGGGTACACAGAAATGCATATGGTGTAGTGGATATGTTTCCAGTACGTACAGCATATTTCGTGTAACGAATGATACAACCCAGACCGCGAAGCTATGCAGATATAAAGTAATGAAGAATTATATAAAATCCAATTGCTCTGTTAAAAGAATGCCAATAACAGCTATGTTAAAATAAATACCTCATCTCATCGTTGTTATCGGATTTGGATTTTAAAACATTTATATACATATTTCTTTTTGTTTCTTCTGATGTCATAAAAACAATATTAAATTGTAAATTTAACAAAAGCAATCTGTGTTCTAATTTCTGTACTGCGATCTTACAGTAAATTGTCAAAAAATTCATCGCAATGCATGTTTTAAGTTCCCCTAAATTCAAAATGAGCTGAGTAAAAAATCTGTTTTTTCCTCCCCCTCTTCCTCTGCATATGTAATATACAGTACGCGCAGGATAAGTTGAGCCCTGGATTTACGGTGTGGTGCGGGCAGAGGGGAAGAAGCGACAGCTAACGCTCTTTTGTTTTTGCAGTGTGGTCAACCTTGGAAAACACAGCTCAGCAAAATAGCGTGTAAGATAAGCGAAGATATCACAAGTAACGTTGCATCCTCTGAAAACATTCCTTAGTTTTGCCCACACCAGCTCAATTGCATTCAGATCACAGTCATACGGAGGTAGACGAATAATGTGTCTCCTTCCGAGAGCCATAACATCCACAAATGTTCATACAAATATAAATCATTTTCAACTAATTGTTAACCACCACACTCGTAACAAGGATAAACTGACAATTCAAGCGCAGCAAACAAGCCTTTATGAAGGAAGCTTTAACTACAAAGGGATAATGTTATAATAAACTTCCAGGTTCATTTAAACAAGCTGCATTATTTAAACACTTTAAGAATAAGCTTAAGAAATTTTTGCATGCACACTGTTTTTATACGGTTAGTGAAGTTTTAGAACTATAACCATGTAAATGAGCACTGGGAGCATAGTACATTCACAAACCTGTAATATTTATATTATGACATTTCTTGTAGTAAATTAGTCTATGCAAATACCACATGAAACCATAGAAAAGCTGCTTACTGTGTATATTGTATGTAATCAATTTGACTTTATGTATATACTGTATCTATACATGTTGACGTGTCTCATAACATGTAGATGTTGCCAAGGACGAACTAAAATCCTAATTCTAACATACGATTGTTGTAAACTGATCAGCTAATTAACCTCGAAATTCATTAAAACTAAATATGACGGACATGATAAAGCTTAGCGTAGTAGCCACTAGATGTCAGTGTATAGCGCATTTCAAATTTCAAAGTTGTCATCACCCGCCTCGGTAGCGTAGATGGTAGCGTATGTGCCTCACGTTCAAGAGGTCCCGAGTTCGAATCTCGGTCAGGGTGAGCTACCTAGATAAGGTTTTTTTTTCCGAAGTTTTCCCTTATTCTGATAAACTAAATGTCGGGTTATGCTAAGCTTCAGGAACCCCGGACTCATTTGAGCACCATTTCACTCATTTCATTCATCGTCCGATACAAAAAGAGTTGTTATCTATGTTTACGGATTTAAACGAAATTTACCGAATGGGGAGTTGGAACCAGATCGCACTTCTTATCGCGCGCATATAGTATTATGACTTGGTGGGTTCGTGAAATTAAAAGTCCAATTGCACAAACTCAAAATGTTCTTTATTTCCACCGAATTACAGTTGAAACACTTGCCGATTACATAGAATTACTTAGCGCACACAATTACAATTCACCAGTTCCTCTGTCACAGGTCCATTGCACGCTCACAGTTACGTACACCTCCTCCAATACACGTACACCGTCTTCCAGTCCGTCCACTCACGCGGCGCTCCTCACGACTTCTCGCCAAGAACTGAACTCTCCTCCAGCCTGACGCGTCGCTTATATAGGACCAACTTGCCAATCTAGAAGGTTCCGGGTTAGATGAAATATCCTGGATGTTCCAGAACTCAGCGGGAGGGGAAAGAGACGGCACAGTGGCCTGCGATCTCTTCAGTTGGAGCTATAAGATAAATGGGTAGGCGGGGGCGGCCCTCACTCAGCCGTAAGTTGGTCGTGCCTAGGTGACAGTATATATAATGTGACTGCGTGGGTTACATTGATTCCGAAATCTGGTTTACATAAATCTAGAACAATTTTTGCTGCAGAAAAAAGACGTAAAATTGACAGTCGGCTGTCTTCAAGGCTGACTCGGTGCTTTGCTGCAGGAAAACAAATGAAAGAAATCACTGCGGCACACTTCAATCGTCGTCTGTCGCAGTAACCAACAAACAACTATTGTTCTAACACCTTGCGTGTAATTATACCCCCCCAGCTATTGTTTCTACAATGCCGCAGACTTTCCGAGAACTTTCGCGGCAACAACAATGGACCGAACGTTCTGGAGCCTCACATTGGCTCTGTCCTGCCCACGCGCCCGGCTCCGGCTTGTGTCAGCAGCACAACAATGCCACATGGTGACAGTATGCACATATCTGAGAACAAATAACTCAAACGAAATTTGTTTTAAATAGCACAATTTCACAATCGCAAGCTACCATTTACATCGAACTATTTTATTATTTAAAAATTCCTCTAATGCTTTCCACAGTAATTTTCTGTGGACTTTGTCGTATGCCTTTTCAAGGTCATTGAAGATTAGTCCAACATCTTTATTTTTCATCTTACATTTTTCTAATAGTTGCCGTAAAGTTGTAGGAGTTTTTTATACTTCATGTTTTGTTAAGAATAGTCAAAAAGATTATCATTTATAATAAAATAAGGAAGTAATGTAAAGTAGGTAATGGTGTATTCATGACAACGTAACATGATAAGTTGTTAAATGTGTTAAAATATTTTGTTCTTCTGTTTCTGAAAGTATTAGGGCTAAGACGTATATTTGTCTATCCAAGTGTGCAGAAACAATTTTGTGTGTGCATCAAAGATGTATAAGTAGCGTTTGCGCAAAAAAAGAAATAGTTCACCGTGGAATCTACCATTGGTTGTAAAAAGACTACATTAATATTTGTAATTGTTTCAAAGAATTTAAAAT
Source organism: Mantis religiosa (assembly GCA_030765055.1). NCBI lineage: Eukaryota > Metazoa > Arthropoda > Insecta > Mantodea > Mantidae > Mantis > Mantis religiosa. The sequence goes on along the minus strand of JAUKNK010000240.1, from coordinate 566,034 downwards.
TGTTTATGAGGAGTTGAATTTCCATCTTTAAACAAGAAAGGTGTTTTAGTTAATTGATGGAAATTAATTATTTCTCCACACTAGCCGTATATAAGCTAAGGTTCTTGATAGTCAGAGTCAACATGAAAAATTCAATGTCATGGCCGGGATTTGAACCACGGATCTCCTGGTTTCCGTCCGGTCGCTCTTAACCTTTGAGCTACCATAGCCAACGTGCCGTACTGACATTAACTTCTCCAGTTCACTCGTATATTTTCCCGGTACAACACTAGGGGCTCTCTTATCCGAGAAACACCGTCAATGTCAGGAAGGCACGTTGGCCATGGTAGCTTAAAGATTAAGAGCGACTGGACGGAAACCAGGAGATCCGTGGTTCAAATCCCGGCCATGGCATTGAATTTTTCATGTTGACTCTATCTATCAAGAAAATATTTGTTAAGTATTCAACAGTTATAATAATACTATAGGTATTTATCAGCCCCGTTACCGCGATCCTGGGAAAGAAAAAGATCTGATCGCTCAACAATTACAGATTATCCAGAGTTGCAGAAGCTTCCAGATTTCTTCAAGATCGCCACCAAAGGTGAGAAATTAATATGCAAACACTATCATCCCAAATAATCCTGCTTCAAGTTGGTGTCACAACGTGGTGCATCATAGCAAGTACAAGGGCTGTCCAATAGAGAATGATCACAAAATGTTTTGACAACGTACCTTTACTCATCCTCATAATTTTGACGTTCCTTTTCAAAATAGTCTCCCATGAATGCGATGCACTTGTCCCAGCGTTTCTGCCAGTCTTCAAAGACATGCTGGAAAACATTTTTTGATATATCCTTCAAAATCACCTCCGCAGCCTTCACCACTGCTTCTGATGATGGATAATGCCTCCCACGAAGGCGTTTCTTCAAGTTAGGGAATAGCAATAAGTCACATGGGGCTAAATCCGCACTATAGTGAGGGTGAGGGATGGACTTCACGTTGATTTTTGCAAGATATTCAGCAAGAACATTGGCAATATGTGGCCGCGCATTATCGTGGTGCAGCATCATGCCTGCTACATGGAAATGTGGTCTTTTGCGCTTAATATGGACTTGCAGTGTTTTCAGTACATCCCTGTAGTATTGTCCAGTTACTGATGTGTGTCCAGGTACAACATGCTGATAAACCATTCCATGAATATCAAAGAATGAGATGACCATAACTTTCCCAGCAGAACCAACCACATTTGCTTTTTGGAGGGTTGGTGATGAAGGAGATTTCCACACTGAGCTATGCTATTTGCTCTCAGGATCAAAATGATGTAGCCAAGTTTTCATCAGCAGTGATTACGTTTGAAAGAAACTCCAGATCTTCCTCTAACATCAACTTTAACTGCGTGTTTCCTCCATTACAGCGGTAGACGATAGTGAACATGTCTGAACTTGCCTGGTTCTCACAGGCCGTAAACAGGAGTACCAACAATGAAACTACGAAGCATGTTTTTTTAAGTCAGTACCGTTTTGGAATTAAAACAAGACGTGCATAAATATCGCAATAAAATTATTTTTACATGGAAGCCTGTACCTTCATCTACTTTTCTACATAATTTCCGTGAATATTGAGGTACTTGTTATAACGTGGCACCAGTTTTTGAATACCCTCCTCATAAAATTCTGCTGCCTGACGTCTTAACCACTGTATCACAACTGTTTTGACTTCGTTATCGTCTTGAAGACGCTGACCGCCCAGATGTTTCTTCAAGTGCAGGAACAAATGGTAGTCGCTGGGCGCCAGATCAGGGCTGTATGGAGAATGATCTGGAGTTTCCCATTGAAAAGATTTGATGAGATCTTACGTCCGATTAGCCACATGTGGAAGGGCATTGTCATGCAGCAAAACGATACCCTTACTCAACTTGCCACGTCTTTTGTTCTGGATCGCACGGCGCAGATTTTTCAATGTCTCATAATAAGACGCTGCATTGATTGTCTCATTACGAGGCAGAAGCTCCACTAGCAATGCTCCTTTTATGTCCCAAAAACTCCACATGATTTTCTGGGCAGAAATTGTTTGCTTAAACTTCAATTTTGTGAGTGATGATGAATGTCGCCATTCCATGGAATGTTGTTTCGATTCTGGTGTGACGTAGGCCACCCATGTTTCGTCACCAGTAACAATTTGGTCTAAAAAATCTTCACCTTCATTGTGGTACCGCTCAAGGAAAGTCAATGCACTGCCTAAACGTTGGGTTTTGTGCAAATCCGTCAACATTTTCGGAACCCAACGTGAACACAATTTCCGGTACTTCAAGTTCTCGGTCACAATGCGATACAAAACACTACGAGAATACTGAGGAAAGTAGTCGCACAATGATGAAATTGTAAAGCCTCTGTTTTCTCTCATCTTTTCGTCCACTTTCTGCATCAAATCTTCAGTAACGACCGAAAGACGCCCACTCCGTTCTTCATCATGTACATTTGTGCGACCATCTTTAAATGCTCTCAACCATTTCCTTACCATTCCATCACTCATAATGTTTTGTCCGTAAACTTCACAGATCTCACGATGAATATCGATCGGTTTTACGCCTTTAGCACTAAGAAATCGTATAACAGCTCGTACTTCACAATCGGCGGGACTCACGATTGTCGGACGCATCTTAAACACTCTGTAACCAACGTATACAATGAAGAATCAGACTGTAATGGTGTCTGTGCGTAGACAAGAGATGTAGGTAACCAGCGCGCATGCGCGGAACGCCGAACGTAGCGCTGCGGCAACGGAATCGCAAAACGGTACTGACTTAAAAAACATGCCTCGTACTACAGTTTGTTTGTTTTACATTAAGCTAACAGAGTATAATAAGTTTGAATTTTAGTGCGAAAAATTATGACCGTAAAGAATTATGATCATTCTTTATTGAACAGCCCTCATACAAACATCATCATTCCAACGAGTACCACTTCAAGACGGCTTCCCAACCTGGATCTTCAAGATAATCTACTCGGACATCATCTCATCATAATCCCTTCAAAATATTCTTTCAAAGTAAAGATGTGATCAACACATGACATTCCTGCTGTGAAGCCACACTGTTTTTCAGAGCCCGTCAATTCCATCTCTAAACGATTTTTTAGCTCTCCCTATAGTCTTCATAATGGGGTTTGTGACACAAATTCCCCTGTATTGCTACAATTTTCCCTCCCTCTGTTTTGTATATAGGAATTAAATATACCAATTTCATTTCATATGGAATTTTTTTCTCCATGAAAAATATACATTAATTTAATCAATAGCCTAATTAGCTTAGGCTGTCCATATTTTAAAATTTCTAAATTAATTTCTTCTGGCCTGGAGCTTTTTTATTTTTACCTTGGTAAATTGCAAATCCTACTTCATCATAACTCACTTCTAAATCCGTCCCTTCGTATTCCCATGTTTCTGTATCCGTAAAACTTCTCTTCTATCCTCATTTAATAATTTTTCATTGTTCCTTCCAGTCTACCATATGTATCATTTGCATGTTTGCCTTATGTGTTTCTCATTGTCCCATATTGTTTAGTACTTTATATACCTCTGCTGATTTGTGGAAGCCTGATTTACAATTTATTCTGGTGCATGTGCGGTCACATGTTTCATTTTTGTCAGATTACCAAAGAAGGTATGCAGATGGACGCCAGAAGGAAGAAATAAGAAGCGAAAAGCTAAATGATCAGTGAATAGACAAAATGAAAAAGTGTATCAGACAAAAACGACTTCTTGATGCAGATGCAATGGGATTGGGATTTCATTACGTAGGGGATTCGGTTCGTAGGCCACCAAAGGTTCCTGGCGGGCGATCCGAGCCCCAAAGGTCCCTGGCACGCGATCCGAGCCCCAAAGGTCCCTGGCACGCGATCCGAGCCCCAAAGGTTCCTGGCGGGCGATCCGAGCCCCAAAGGTCCCTGGCACGCGATCCGAGCCCCAAAGGTTCCTGGCACGCGATCCGATCCCCAAAGGTTCCTGGCACGCGATCCGAGCCCCAAAGGTTCCTGGCACGCGATCCGAGCCCCAAAGGTTCCTGGCACGCGATCCGAGCCCCAAAGGTTCCTGGCACGCGATCCGAGCCCCAAAGGTTCCTGGCACGCGATCCGAGCCCCTAAGGTTCCTGGCACGCGATCCGAGCCCCAAAGGTCCCTGGCACGCGATCCGAGCCCCAAAGATTCCTGGCACGCGATCCGAGCCCCAAAGGTCCCTGGCACGCGATCCGAGCCCCAAAGGTTCCTGGCACGCGATCCGAGCCCCAAAGGTCCCTGGCACGCGATCCGAGCCCCAAAGGTCCCTGGCTGGTGGTCCTAAAATGGTCCCGCAGGGGAGCTGAGTCCGGCAACCGACCTACCGGAGGAGGAAGTAGTTTTCCTTAGAGCATATCATCCTGCCCTGCACCGCCGGGACACCCGCCGACACTTCTACCCTGAAAGAGATCACCAATTGAGAGATGATATGAAATGATAATGGCGGGATAGGGATGTGATTAACCTATCCAGCATTCGCCTAGCGACCCGGAAAATCCCCGAAGAAACCCAAGGACCAGGTAGGTCGGCCTCGATAATGGAACTCGGTTTTCTCGAATGCGGGCCACAGGCGAAACCGCCTGAACCATCCCGCTCGGTATGTAGATGCATTAGATAGGGAGAAGTGTAGGAAAAGGTTGCTCTGTAAATTTTATATTGTGACACAATTTCCTTGTTGGCTATTGGTTTGGTCGAGGTAACCTACAGCATTGTAGAAAGAACTTCTTTTTTAAAAAAAATCCTCTAATGTTTTTGTTTAAAATATTATATTTAAGATATTTGCAGGACATATGAGATCTACAGGGTGTTCGTCAACTACATCGCAATAATGTTAGGAATTCTAGACGTAACTAATATAAGTAAATTGAAATAGGCAATTCATGGTCTGTTGCTAAACATAACACACTTAATTGTGTAAAACCTAATTGGCATCAGATGCTGATAAGTTGGTACTTAAACAAGGTAAGTGAAGTGATTAGATTAGAATATCCTTAAAGCAGCTTCACGAGTATAAAGATATAGCTTCTTAGTAGCTCACCATTGGGGTTCTCAAGATTTAATGCTTAAAAGATCTCTCAAATCTCTAACCAATCATGTACCAGTGCGACTCTGAGCGGCGATTAATTCTTCTTTTGCATCATGTAGTGTTGTATCTGTAACTGTTCTGGTGGCCCAATCAGTGACGCCGAAAACTGATGTTCCAAAGGTCATTAAATTCGGTTATTGTCATTTATTTAATTTTCTTTCTTTGTCTTATTGATGTATACATTCTAATATAACGAAATGGTGTGGTTTATAACTAAGAACGTGAATCTGATTGGCCAGTGCAAAAACACTGCTATGATTTCCTTGATTCGGGATACTGTACTGCTTTTAGGGTACGACAGTTGTTCCTTCACCGCTGGCAACTTTGCATTGAAATCGCAGGTGGCCATTTCGAACAGTTCCTATAAACCTGACGTAAAATGCTGCATTTACGTTTTGTTGTATGTAAGTTCGTTTACTTTTTAAACCAGCTCCTATTTATACTTGCAGCATGTGAGGGTATTGAGCAGCATTTAATCGTTGTTAAAAAGAATTGCAGTTAATTGCACTGACAATGTGAAATTATCTCGTAAAATGCATAATTAGCATACAAGAATTAAAGACTTAGATAAAATATTACAAACTAATCAATCAAACAACAATAAACAAAAAGTTGAAGGAGAGTCGAACTCGTTTAACTATCACTTCAAAGCTAATGTCATAAGTAGGGCCTGGATTTTGATGAAATGTCATTTTTTTGAGTAGTCACAGACGATGCTTATTGGAAATTAAGTGCATTCTGGAGCAAATACGCGCGCGCGCGTGTGTGTAGTGTTTAACGCCCGCTTTTACTGCATACGGCACCGCAGGCGGTGACACTGGTGATACATGAGCTGATGATGGAGCACCGGTGGAATGAGATGTAGGGGAAACCGGAGGTCCCGGAGAAAACCCGCCCCAGCACCGTGTTGTCCATCACAAATCTCACTTTGCAGTCGCCTGGGATCGAACCCGGGCCGCCTTGGTGAGAGCCAAGCGGTCTAACCAATGAGCCACGTCGCGGCCTGTGTGTGTGGGGGCTATATGTAATCAAAATGCACTTTTGTCCCACGTTTTGATAATAAAGTAATTTTTTAACATTTAGATACATTTTACGGTCATTTTCTTTCATTTTCACAAATTTATAGATGCAGATTTAACGGACATTAACACACAAGTACAGGCCTTTCTGAAAACATTTCCAGAAAGTTCAAGATACACGTCTCTTTTCGTGATATGCTGAATTAAAATACCAAGTTAGGTATTTAACCGACTTTACGTTTTGGAATTCGCACACATACGCAGATGTTCATACTCACACCTTTATTTTTGTTCTAAAATATTGTTCTTTTAAATTCTGGAAGTATTATTTCAGTCAGACTCTACCTTTACAAACTTTGGCCTACATATGGCTGGTGTTAAAGAACAATTAATGTCCATTAAAACGTGTATTTCTGCTGAAACATCGAAATTGAATACAGCACCTCCTATACTTACGTAACAAAACAAAAAATGGGTAAAAAATGTCATGTTAAAGAACGATAATCAGGTGTTCTTTTTCTTACAGTCAAGCTTATTTAGTTACATATTTAAATTTGGAAGGATGTTGTTTTCCTTTGTAGGTCAATCTGAGTTAATTCTGTTAATATACTTTCAATACATACTTGTTTGTATTTGTAAAATACTTGGCTTTGAAACCCTTATACAAATAGTTCTAGAATGTGAAAATACTATAACACGTTTTAAAATTATTATTGTTATTATAAAATGTAAAATTCTCTTAAAACTATGTAGGCGTTAATTTATAGGAAACGAACATATAAACTCTCACGGATACAAAGTGGACATTTCATGTAGTATATAAGAACGGTTGGCACGTTACTTTAGCGGGGAGGTCCGAGGCTACAGGGTCGCTCTTAGGAGCTTACACTGACAGTCACTGATGAGGCACAACTACAAATTGGCGCGAAATGCGACACCAGGCCACAGTGTACTAGGTGGCATTAACCCATGTAGTGACCATGACCTCCCTTTTGATCAATTTTACTAAAATTTACTACTGATCCATGAATTACTATTCAAACATCTCCGGTATGCAGTCGACATTTGTATTAAGTGGTTTCATAAGTTTGGTCAGTGCAAACCCCACGCAACCTCTGGATTTCTTGCAGCCCCCGTGTACCCTCTTGACTTTCTGCACCCCCCGACGCACCCCAATCCACCCCGTGCAACCCTAACGCACCCTCTGGACTGGCTGCATCTGCAATTACTTTTGCATGACTGATAAACAGTAAGATATATTCAAAACTTTACTACACAAAAATGAAAATATTGTTAAAGCACAATATTTATGTCATTTTTTGAGTGTAAATAACCATTTCCGAGACATTCCTTTTTCCAAGATTTTTTTCAAATAGGAAGCCAGTTTCGTTAAATTTTCTACGACGTACATAATTCGAATTCCAACTTTCTCCATAAATACACTTTTTTTCCTGAATAAATAAATAATAAAAAACACAGTTCAAGTCCTGCAACAATGAGACACGAACATTCTCAAGAACATCGTCCCCTGCACAAATTACCTTTTACGTGGCAACTTTTTCGAATATGTTGTTTCTTCAAAAATGACCTGAACAATTTTCATTAAAATACCACGCGTTTAAGATATTTTATGACAAATGAAATGTATATTCTAAATTTTCTAGGAATATCCTCTGAAGTCCTCTTAATTCTGGATGACTTCTGTATAATTATTGAACCGTAAGAGATATACAAAATATTACTTCACCAAACAGGTAACTATTTTTAAAACTCACAGTTTATGTAATTTTTTTCCAGACATAAGCACTTCTGATAAATTGTTTTATTTTTGTAATAAACATACCTTTTATCGAAAGTACATTGCGATCCATATAAAAGTGAACCATTTCAATAGGTCATAACTTTTGTCCCAATAATACGACACACGTGCAACTTTGGGAGAATATAATACACAAATGGGAGATTACATTACACTATTTACATCTCAGAGAAAATGTTGGAAGTGTCCTCTACCAGCATCTATACATGTTTGCACTCGTCTCACCATATTCTCTGAAGTTTTACAGAGATGATATCGAATTGATAGAAGGTTATTTCCAGCAAGATGGAACAATGTTATATACATCCAATGACACCATAGAACTTGTAACCAGTTTCTTTGATAATCGAATAATCTCAGAAGGTCTGTGGGCTCCCCCCTCCATTTCCCTGACCTAACCTCACCGGATTTTTTCTTGTGGTGGTATCTAAAAATAGAGTGTAGAAGAATAGGCCACGGACAATTTATGTTCTCAAGGAATCCATTCGAACCCAAATAAGTAACATGGACGAGCATACTCTCCGTAGAACTTCAGAGAAGTAATCTTCCAATTGTGTATTGTCGCGAGCAATTGTTGCGACTAACGCGGCCGGCGCACACAAAGGGACAGATAGTGTAGCGTGGAGATAAAAAGCTTACCGATACAGATAAAGATAGATGACTGTAAGTTTCGCTTTCTTGATTGTTACAGAAAATTCCACTAATTCCTGGAGTAATGAGTGGAGGTACAAAAGGAAGGCGCGACTCGACAGTTCGGACTGTCCTAATTGGTACTCGATAATTGGGCACGTGCAGTTGTGATTTGAAGGTGAACTATTTTGTTTATTTACGTGTACAGAAGTGACGAGAGATTGTGTTGGTTTATATTACGTCAGCTTGCTGCAAAGGGTTGTATTATATTGTTCCAAAGTTGCATGTGTGTTCTATTATTCAGTATTTAATATTCAATATTGTCACCCGAACGTCGGAACTCTCTATAGAACTGGCCTGCTGGAGGGTCAGACGTGAAGTATTCCGGACCACACCCACCCATTTATCTCAGTCACTAACTGAGGGGATGATTAGGGAAGTGTCACTTATCGCTGGCCGCCTCTTCCCCCTTCCCCTGCCGTCTGGAACCTTCGCGGTGATTCACTGAAACGAGAGACTTCGAGAAAACAGCGATATTCCTATAAAAAGGGCTGCAGTGAGTGAGTTGAGTCAGTTCTTGGCGAGCCACGTAGTAGTGCCGTGCTAGTGAATGGACGAGGAGACTGTGTACGTGCATCGGAAGAGTGTACGTAACTGTGAACGTGCAGTGGAACTGTAACGGACGAACTGGTGAATCGTAATTGTGTGCATTACGTAATTCTGTGTAATTTTCAAGTGTTCAACTGTAAGTCGGTGGAAATAAAGAACATTTTGAGTTTGTGAAACTGGACTTCTACTTTCACGAACCTACAAAGTCACAATATTATTATTAAATATTATTCAGTATTATTCAGTTCTATTATTTAGTAGAGATATGAAGAGACGATACTCTAAACAATTTACTAGAAGTCTTTTGGCGTTGCACTCCGGTAAGGGATCACATCCGTTGCATGTGTGTGAATGAATAAGGCAGGGCTCGAATCACGTCGTCAAGATTCAGCTCACAAACACGTATGAGTCAGGAGATATGATATCATTAAGATGCTAGTAATCGAACCATTACTCCTCTCTCTATTAGGAATTCAATTCATACCGCTATCTGCGCATGTGCTGGCATGTGAGAAACATCAAACTCATAAGGTAACCGTATCATTCCTTCATTATCACGTCACAATGTGGTTCTTTAAATGCCGTATGAATACAATAACGACCGATATCACCAACAGATGTTAAGACTTAACACGAGTTTAGAAATAGTCATAGCGAAAATTGCATCTCACCAACAAGTGTTAAAATATCTTGTTAAACTAACAAATAAATTTATGTTATTGGGTCCTTAACAATTGTAAATAGTCAAGATGACGGGCATGAACGCAGCTGTTGTTGTCGATTTGCTATATTTAAGACCGTCTAAATGGCATTCGTAATAGCGTACTTCCTGTGGGGAGATATTATTTTGAGGAGCTATCGGAAGTATAGACTGTCAAAACAAGTTGCTATGAAGGTTACTGCGGAAGTACAAGAGAGGCCACAACATGCAACGAAAGGAATATGACGATCTCGCCTTAGCTTCAAGTATTAATAACTTTGCGATTTTACAATTCACTGAATTATGTGGATAGTACATTGTCCACCTCCCGTTTAGAAACATTCAAGTCACTGGTCCTCCTTCGCACCTCGTTTTAAATTTACGTAATACTGAGTTAGAACATGCATCGAAAGGAATATGCCGATCTCGCCTTTGCTTCAAGTATTAGTAATCTTGCGATTTTAAAATTCACTGAATTATGTGGATAATACACTGTCCACCTCCCGTCTTGAAACGTTTATGTCACTGGTCACTTGTCTTCTCACCTCGTTTTAAATTTACGTAATACTGACAAGTTTTTAGTGCTTGTAGTAGTGACACATGCATTTGAATTAAATTCGTTTCCAATTTTCCCACGTGACATCTTTCTCTTTTACATTCACCCTATCGCTCCTCATATTTTACACGACATCCTTACACTTCGTCATCAATTCAATTAACAATTCTTTCTCCATAGATGAGAAATTTGTCTCACGGTTTTATTTATGATTTTGTTCACCCGCCATTTTTTCAGCTGTGTGCAGACGAAAATGAAAACAAAGGCGCATCGCAATACGTTCGGAAAATAATACGACTTCAACCATAGCATTCTATAGTTGTAATATTTACAAGCTTCTTGACGTTAACACAGGTTTATTAACATTTTTAGAAAACAAGTTGGTGAAATGCAAGAAATTTAACATTAGTGTTAGAGCTTTGACAATTGTTACATTACATTTGTTAACGTCGATTTTAACATCTGTTGGTGAAATCGGGCATAAATATCGTATGAATAGTCTAGTGGTGCGTGACTTAATCGATTAACCGAAACGAAGAACCGTGGTTCAAGTCCCGGCCATGGCATTGAGTTTTTCAGTCTGACTCTACCTTTCAATACTATGAATTGTTTGCCTCAACATTGGGAGGATTTCATTTGATACATTGCGAGAATGTTACAATAAATGTATACAACAATGAATGTTAGCTTTGATTTGCTTTGATGTTACAGTTATGTATTTACATGAAATTAATTCTAGCCTTACCGCAATGAGTGAGGTAAAGTAGGCCATTGTGATCGAATTAGGATTATTAGGCGGGTCCACCTCGATAGCGTAGATGGCAGCGTGTCTGCTTCACGGTCAGGAGTTTCCGAGTGTGAATCTCGGTTAGGGTGAGTTATCTGGATAAGGCTTTTTCCGGGGTTTTCCCTTATCCTCATAGAAGAATGTCGTAAACTCTTAGCTCCATGGGCCCCGGACTCATTTGAGCATCATTTCACCCATTTCATTCATCGTCCGATATGACTTAACGTTGGAGGACATGAATACAAAATACTAGGCCGCTTCGTGACAGAGTGGTTAGAACTCTCGACTCTCACAAAGCCGACCAGAGTTCAATACTAGGCGACCGTAAACTGATATTTGTGAAGTGGGTTTCCTCCGGGTCCTCCGGTTTCCCCCACCATCATTTCACCAAGTGCTTCGTTATCCGTCTTTCCTATGATCCATTTCACCCTCACACTATCGTCCACTTCCCTCGCTCCCATCCCAGGCGATAGGCAGGCCTCTCAAACCTGGTTCCTGTATCAGGTTCAGTGCTTTTGCTTCCCTCGCCCCGACTTTTCAGGCTAGTGGAACCCGAACAACTCCGAACACCAGGATCGGTGGGCACCGAAGCCGTAGTTTATTGTACCTAAACCCCAAGGAGGAAGGATGAGGTGAGAGGAGACAGAGAGTGGCCGGCCCAAGAAATCACGACAGCGCCGAGTCTCCTACCGACACTTTTACCCTAAAATAGACCACCAGATGAGATATGATGTGAAATAGTAATGGAGATGAAATTGAGGGAAAGGAAATTCGGGGATGTAATTAACCTACCCAGCATTCACCTAGCGACCCGGGAAAACTCCCGAAAAAATATGGGTCAGGTAGGTCAGCCACGGGAATCGACCCCGGCCTCGGAAATGTGGGCTACAGGCGAAACCTCCTGAACCATCCCGCTCGGTAGGCCACTGTGATACTTGTTTTGATTTTATAATGTTCCACTTTACACAAAGTAGATAAAATAGCTTTATGTAGTAGAGAAAATAAATATCTACTAATTACTAAAGACCAGAGGAATGTGCACTCGCATATGTTACAAGTTAGCTGGACTGACAGTATGAATGCCATCAGATGTACCTTATTCGAAAACAACGTAACGTAGTACTCTTGCATTTCAAGTGTATGCAGACGCAAGGTCAAGGCGTAGTATAACGCGACTGTTTTGTTTCCTCTCTCAGTGAGGCGGTTTCCATGCTCAGCGTATACCTACCTGCAGTTGTTTACATGCGCGACCGATGACGTACAGTTAATGTGCAGTATATATACGGTCCGGACTTCACTAATTATCATAAATACTGTCACTTTGTGGGTTTGTAGAATTAAAAGTCTTGTTTGCAGAAATTTAAAATGCTCTTTGTTGCAGTAAAAAGACGTTTTGTACACCCCTTGCAGCAGAAAAATGACGTGACATGCATACAGTAATCTTCAAGGTCCCTCGTTGCTTCACCATACTTAAACTAACTAAAGAAATTACTACAGTCCACTCACAAGTAAAGTCTGTCTACTCAACGCAAGTGCACGGCGGCCGCTTTCTGTGACAAACCCTCATAATCGTTTTACAACATGGACCCTCCTCCTGACGGTCCTTTCTACAATGTTGCAACATTTTAACATCACCGTCTTGCACCTAATGAAACAGAACAACTGGAAGTTGGAACTTTGGCAACTGAGACTCCACGCGGAGTAGACATGCAACTGTCATTTTCAGAAAATAGTGGTTGCTATTGGTCTCCAACGTCAGTGTTCCATTTTTGAAGTGTGGAGATAGATTTATGACGGTCATTAGTGGGCGGAAAGGTCAGGTTCTTTGAGGTCCCTTTGACTGGGAACTGCACACACGTTGGCTAAACAGACTTTACCTTACAGCTGCACCTCAATTGTAACTTACTAGCAACTGACTCGCAACTTTAACACTGCACGCTTTTATACCCCAGTCTTTGTTCTAGAATGCAGTAGACCGTTCGATAAGAATCGCGATGGCAGCGGGAAATTCCAGAATTATTTCTGTCTCTCTCTCTCTCTGCAAGCGTTCAGCGCTCGCCCACGCGCCGGCTGCGCCTTGCGGCACTATCTCTCTCTTTCTTTCCTCCCACGCGTAACTAGCACTGGCTTGTCGCGACTCCAACGAAATAACGCGATTGCTGACAATACGTAGAAGGTCAATAAAGTTTAAAGTCAGTGATTAAGCTTTGTACTTCAAGTTGACAGCATGTATTCATCGATTCAGCCAAGAACCAAATTTAGTTTAGGAGAAAGCTGGAAGAAACCTATGTAATGGGTCGGGATGACTGTTAAATATATATTAACAGGCCATTCTTACAAAGCCCGCCTCGGTAGCGTAGATGGTAGCATGTCTGCCTCACGTTCAAGAGGTCCCAAGTTCGAATCTCGGTCAGGGTTAGTTACCTAGATAAGGTTTTTCCGTGGGTTTCCCTTGTCCTGAACGACGAATGTCGGGTAACTCTAAGCTCCATGGACTCCGGAAGCATTGAGCTTCATTTCACCTACTTCATTCATAGTAAATTACAAAAAAAAAAAAAAAAAAAAAAATCCTTACAAAAGTCGATTCCTTCACTTAGTTCATATTAATGGTGGAATATGATTGTAGAAGTGAGCTTATATCATATTTAATTGAACGCACTAGCTGATTGAGGGAAACTGAAGTGAGTTCAAATCTGTAAAAAATTGTTTGCTATATGATGGCCTTGAAATTGCCTACTCTTCGCACGACTCCGCGTGAAACAATACAATATAAACTTTTCACTTAGAAAAAGTATTGGACATTTCAAAGCAACAAGGAATATCTCAAATGCTGTTAATGCTAAATGAAATGTGTAGTGTTTAACGTCCGCTTTTACTACATACGGCACCGCAGGCGATGACACTGATGAAACATGAGATGAAGATGGAGCACCGGTGGAATGAGATGGCCAGGGAAACAGGAGGTCCCGGAGAAAACCCGCCCCAGCGCCGTGTTGTCCACCACAAATCTCACTTTGCGGTCGCCTGGGATCAAACCCGGGCCGCCTTGGTGAGAGCCAAGTGGTCTAACCACTGAGCCTCGGCGCGGCCTTGCTGTTAATGCTAAATGGAATATTGTCGCGAATGCATTGTTGCGACGAGGCGGCAAGGCAAGGCATTCAAAGTGACGGGCAGTGCAGTGCGCGGATAAAAGCTCGCCGAAACGGTGGGCGGAAGGAGTTCGTCTTTCTTCTAGCGTCGTCTTGGTTGTTTCAGAACATTCCGGATAGTGAAAAATCTACAAAAAGTGAGCCCGCCCGCCACAGTGAGTCAGTTGTTAATTGAACTCGCATGCGTGAACAGCTGTGCGAGCTGTGTTGTGGTCGTTGACGTTGCAAGTTCTATTGTGTATGTGACGTAATTGTGAACTGTGAGGTTGACAAAGTGTGTTTCTACGGAAATAAAGAGCTATTGTTAGTGTTTTTAACCTGGAGGACTTTTAATTCTACGAACCCACAAAGCCACAGTCTTAAAGAGATTTGCTATATTGTTCGTAAGATTTTATCTATCACTAATAACTTACCAGTTCAAAATTGGAGCAGAATGAAGGAAACCATACAAAATATACCCGGTCAGTCATCTACCCCTATTTATTCTTATCTATGCAACCCGCAGTTTATTGGCTAGTGTGAAAACATTAACCTTTTTAGCCAGGGGCGGCTGGTGGCTCTGAAGGTCGGTGGTTCACAAAGTTATCCATGCAATTTAATTTTTTTAAAGTAACAAACGGTTGTTTAAGCCTGCCAATATAGACTGCTGTATACACAAGTTAACGGTAATTCACAGCGTATAACACAACATGCGTATTTCAGAAACCTCTAGAGCATAACACTCTTCTATTTATGCAACTAAAAATGGACTTGATATCTCTTCACGGCAGACTTCAAGTGTACATTGCAAGATTTAGTTCTGGATTGTTTGGGAGGTCTCCTTAAACACTGTAGCATTCTCTAGATAGGTTTTTCAGAACACAGTCTAGCTCTGCACTGAAGTTTATCAGTCCTCGAAAAATACCAGGATTGCTTGACGTAGCTGAATCATTGTGTCCTCGTAGAGCTAACTCCACAAAACCTAATGCAGTTAACAATAATGTTTAAAACATACCTATTTTGAGCCACTTTCTGGCTGTGTTCTTCAATTGTTCTCCGATATGGACTGTCCATCTGCTTTGCAAAGTGTGAATTGTGGTGGACAACACGGCGCTGGGTCGGGTTTTCTCCGGGATCTCCAGTTTTCCCCGCCATCTCATTCCACCGGTGCTCCATCTTCAGCTCATGTATCATCAGTGCCATCGCCTGCGGTGCCGTATGTCGTAAAAGCGGGCGTTAAACACTACTCATTTCATCTGCTTTGCTATATTTACATTGCCAAGCATAGCAAAACTGTGTTTTTCATGTGCAATTTTTAAGTTACGTGTTTTTAGCGCGATTATGAAGATGCTGCAAAGCATTCACGCAATGAAAGCAAAACAGGCTATTTTTAATATTACAACCACGCATCAAATTATATTTCTCATATACATTGTAGTTAAAGTTCCTGTTCAAATAGCCTGTTTTTGTTTTGACTACCTATGTGATTTTTATATTTGGCGTGGGACTTCCAAGTCGCTTATTTTCGGTTTTTTCTTCTAAGCTCATTTTTAAAAAGAATGTGCTAATACACCCTTTATGGAATTCATTGTTTCTCCTTATATAACACAATATACTTGTATTTAAATAAATCGCTCTTATTCTCTACTCAAAGCACGACACAGCTAACAAACACGGCACAAAACATGTGGCTATGCTCTGGTAGGTAATAGTAATCTGTGTAATAGTTGACCGATGCGAACATTTAATATGAGGATAATAGGTGGCGTTGAAAACAGAAGGAGAAGGCTTGGCATTCACTATTCTCTGGCTGCTAGGTTAACCAACCTTATGCAGCCATAAGCCCCGCCCCTACCCCCCACTTGCCTCGGCACGCTCTAGGTTCATCCTGCCCTATACCTCCCCATTGTATACCAGTGGTTTGCAACTGAGAGTGAACTACTTGGCACCAGCAAACAATACAGCGCGCTGAGGGCCACTGCACTAGACAAGGACGAACTGAACGCCAAATGGAACATGACCTTGCATTAAAGGGAGACCCAGCATTTCGGTTGTAGCGCAAAATGGTACCCCATTGAGAAGCCGCCCCAGCTTTTAGCACAAACGCCGTTATTGCAGCTCTGACGTTCTAATCAGTATTATCGCAACCAGTCCTGAATGATGTAACCGCAGTATCAGGCAGCGAACAGGAGGCGACGAATTAATCGAAGTCAAGTAATTAAAAGAGAAGATAAATTAATAGAAATGCTTTGCTAAACTAATACAACAATCTTCTTATAATGATATGAAATTAGAATGGTTAAATAGCAGTAGACTTAAATAATAAGAAAGAATATAACTTAATATAACATATATACTAGCATCCGGGCAAGAAAGAGAAAATATTCTTGTAAAAATATGTACACGTCGCAGAGACAGGAAAGAAGGACCGTTACCTTCTTTGTTCATTGTCCGAAGACTATTGTATTCTTTCGGCTAGGAATGTTTTGGGACAAAGGACTTTCAAAATGCAGTTGAGCATGAACGCTAAAGAGATTTACTTCGCTGATTTGGCAACGATGCCAACAACTCAAGGTAGGCGTTCCTCAACTCAGGGTGGGCGGAACGTCAGTGAGTCATATGAGTTTTGAAAACCAATGCGAAAATTCGGAATAAAATGAGAAACCAATAATAATGTAACATTTGAGAAGGGTGAGCTAATTTAGTCACGTGATAAAGTTAGAGAGGGGGTTAGAATAAGGTTCGAACTGAATGGTGGAGTAAGAAAAACTTTACTTACAAGTTGATACTACGACAGGAAGAACGTGTTCATGTGCACTAAGAAGAGAAGCGAAGATTTCGAAGTCTGAAAGGTGGTCTCCGATCCAAGTCGATAAAAAAACAGAGATTCAAGAATTAAACCAAATAATTCTACAACAAACCAAATATTATTAATGCAACTGAGTAGCCAACAACCACCACCATAATCCATTTGCTACAGTTGAGCCAGAGGTACTACTCCCATTAGTCCTGAACCCGTAGGAACTGGACCCGGGCCTCCTTCAACCAGGGAGTATTCGAGCTGTCCCAAAGGGCGCTCGACGTCCTCCGTGGGGCTTTCCATAGGGCAAGACCTAGAGACTAACAAGCCCCCACCCCATCTGGTCCTATGGACTCAAGACGGGATGGAAGTGGATACGCCACTTACGCGCGTCAACACACAAGGTGAAGACTACCGAAAAACCTCGGTGGGGCCGCCTGGTGATCTAGCACACCTTCTACTAGCTAAGCAGGCTAGTACCCGGGAAAATTAATGGCTTCCCTCAACCCCGTTCGAAGACGTACCCGATACCCACGGGTTTCGGGAACACACTGCCCCCTCGAGTCCAACCCAATCCGAACAACTCCCGAAAGAGGGGCTCGGCTGTTCGGCCCGAGGTTCCTCTAGTAACGTCAGAGGTACCACGAGTGCTAAGGGTCCGCAGCAGCCGCACTTTGGCAGCTGAAAGGGACGGATTCCTTCCCCTACTGGAAATCCATTTCCTACAACCATTGTTCTGAAGATAACAGAACTCAGAGCTCCAATTAAACTCCAATTAGAACCCAACTAATTTAACTATGGTATGCTGGTTTGCCGCAATGAGGAACTAGAAGTTGTGAAAAAAGTAAACGACGGGGTTTTATGCATATAATACTATCAAGGCTCTTAATTATGCTTGCCCAAATAGCGACATAAAATACGCGACAACTGGCCGAGTGCGTTAGCTGCAAGGGTTAGGTTCGAATCATCCTGTTGTTTTTTTGGTTCTTTCTCCAAGTCTTTATTGTCTTTATTTTAGTTACTGACTTATATATTATTGCTACTGTTACTTTTATGAGCCAAACACACAAGAATCACCCATTAATGAGGAATCTACAGTTAGCTCACCACATATATTGTGCCGAGCTCACCCCACCGTCAGTTTGGAGATGCTCTTGCCCTTCAAAGGGACCATACGGGCTATCTTTATCTTCAATTAGATTCATGTTTAACGTTATGAGCCCTTATTATCTTTATTTATTTAAAAAATATATATCTATGTATATAGATTTTTTCCCTTATTTAACCGATTTTTCATTATTTCTGTTTATTTTCTTATCTGTTTTCCTAGTTTCACAAATATTCACTATAAATATAAACACCCATGCCCAAGGCGGGACTCGAACCCGCGACCCTCTACGCGGCGGAACACTAGAGACATACGCTTTAGCGACAAATGCCTGCAAATTTTCGACAGTTATGTGGAAAAGTAGTTTAAGAGTTGTAGAGTTTTGTGCAATAAATAATTATTCTGCATCTGTACACAATTTAATTTTATTAACAACAGAGCTTACTTTCTGGACGTACTTCGTATATTAATAATATGAATATGCATTTTCAACACAAAGAACAGGTATTTATTGAAGCCAGCCGCTTAATCGCTTCATTAAGTATAATATTAATATAAATTTTTGATACTAAAGGCACATTTTTCGAGCTAAGTATGACAGTATTAATATCCATGATAATTAACTGCTGCTTGCGTCAATTGCATTCCTCTAATCTGAGCTGGAAATTGGTTCGATACCCTCCAGGTCCGACGTCTCCGTATCGCTCGATCCATTCAAGCAACAAGGATGAGGTGGCAGCCTGAGTACAGTGTGACCCGCAAGTTTTGCCATTTCGTCAATTACGTATTTTGCGTACTCTTTAGCACGAGACTTGACCATTGCCAGCAATTCCGCCTTAACATGACCCTCGTGGAAAATTACATTTTTAATCTGTAGCCATGTTATGATGTCCTTTTTTGTGTCCAAAGATTTGGTTGGCGTGCCTTCTAGCCTCACACTGTGATAGAGGGCACTGTCCATCAAATAAAGCTATTCGGTTGTAATTTGGGGAGAATCTTTTCAAACCAGGATTTGAAAACGTCGCCATTAATTTCTTCATTGATAAGGCACGTGGTCTCTTCTTGCCGGGAGTTGAAACTTCAGCGAATGTGACTTTTTCCTTGCTGGAACCGACACACCGGTAAACTCAGAGGTTAATTTCACCACTTGATCGATAGCAAGTTCTGGAAATGTTTCACACAACTTGTTAAATACGTTCAAAATTGATACAGTTTTGAGTCGAACTAATACTCAATGCTCCACTTATTGCTAGTATTTACCTAGAACGCGTTTCGTTAGGATCTTCCTGTTGTCGACTAATGGACATTGGTTTGGTGAACTCCTTGGAGGTGATAGGTGCATCTCTGTCGGTATTTTGATGAACTTGAAGTTTGGGTTTTCTTCAAAGGTAGTGTCGAAATTAAACAATTTTCTTTCATATTTCTTTATGAAGATTTTTTCCCACGTGGTTAATGCAGCTGGACCTTCGACACTTTTTAATAAGTTGATTTCCCGTTCTATATCATGATTCGACTCCAAGGAGTTCACCAGACCAATATCTATTAGTTGACAACAGCTGATGAGGGTAGGAAGATCCCAACGAAACATGTTCTAGGTAAATACTAGCAATAAGTGGAGCATTGAGTATTAGTTCGACTCAAAATTATGTTAATTTTGTGCTTCATTGTAACATAGTCCTTACACATTGAAACATTCAATATTATTACCTTTTCAACACTTCGTAAAGGCTTTCCGCGCGCATGTTTTGACAGCTCGCCAGTTCCGCCATGATTCACAACTGGATACGCCTCTCAGCTTCAATATGCGCGCGCAGCATAATTTACTTTAATTACAAAATAACTTAATTATCTATTAGTATGTTTTTATAGTTGAAATATGCTTAAATACACACTTGTAAGTTTTAGCAAAAGCCTCTGTAACAGTACTGTTTCAAGGGACTATTTATACGGCGGAAGCATCATGGAAATTGTGAACAAGGCGCGCTACGGTCAACAGTCACGTGGTTTTGTTTACATCTACTTTATTCTCCCACTGCACGCAGTATAGAACATACTGTCTGACAATAGAAGAGGCTTTCAGTTTGACAGCCTAGAAATGCATATTGTCATTGAATGTATACTGGTCGCCAATCGAGGAAGTGATTGATATTTCGTCCGGAGAGAGAGGCGACGTTGCCGCTTATTGCTGCCACGTGGAGAGCGCGAGAGCACTACGCGTGATGTGATTCAGTTGCGACTGCAATGGGTATTTTATTATTATTGTTATGTTTATTAATTACTTATAATGCTGTGCAGAAACACAATAATACAGTCGTGAATCTACATGCAAACGCTAGAGCATGGAAGAGCACATCAATATAAAGATCATTGTAACAAAAGAGGCATACCTATGACATTTTGATGCTTATTGAAATGGGAAACTGCCGCTTACATAATTTTTCCCGGGAGTTTCTAATTTATACCCCAATGTCTAACTTTCTTCTTTAAAATACTTTTCTTTCCCAATCTTAACCTTAATGCCCTTACTGATACCTACAGCACGTGAAGTCCTATCAAGCATCTAGACTCCCCTTTCAATTTCTCCTCATCGAAGTATTCTCTTACAGAACATATTATTTGCTGTGCCTGTCCTTTAATTGGAATATCTTTACCAAATACAGTATTAATTGGTTCCCGAGCACGTTCAGGTTTTCGCTTGTCACTATATTGTGACATAATTAAACATTCATTAAACACAATTGCAAATGATCACAAGACGCGCTCAGATACACGGACTCAGGCACACGTAAACCAAGGCAGATTGCCACAAATAAAATGCAAAGTAACTTGCCAGTACAGGATCTCTAACTGTGAGAGCATTCTGTTTATGTAGTGTTATCAGAAGAGAAATAAAAACCTAGGTATTTTATTTACCGCAGCGTTTGTGTAACTCGCTTGCCTGCAAGTCATGCTAAGCACGTGACAGAGTATCGGCAACCACGGTTTAGCGTCTAGCATTGTCATGGAAACGTCTCGACTCTAATTGGTCCCTCTAGTCGTTACCATGACAACCTTTATGACGTACTCATCCCCTCCCATTTATTTAGAGCGTTCTTCCATGCGTTTACTGTCAATCACATTCTAGTTTGTGTGACCAGTATAATTCTGCTTTTTCTCTGTAATTTACATCCTCCAACGTTGTCATATCGGACGATGAATGGAATGGGTAAAATGATGTTCATATGAGCCTAGGGTCCATAGAGCTTAGAGTTACCCGACATTCGTCTTTCAGGAAAAGGGAGAACCCCGGAAAAACCTTATCCAGGTAATTCACCCTGACCGAGATTCGAACGTGAGGCAGACACTCTACCACCACGCTACCGAGGCGGGCTAATTCTGCTGATGACGAAAACTAACCCCAAAGTATGAATACTTTATTTCTCTTACTTATTCTCTTTAGTTCCAGTTATCCTTCTCTAATTTAGATCCCCCCAGGGGCCTACTTCGGTAGGTACGGGTTTGGCGCACCCGGGGTCCCGAGCCAACAGTCTCCCTCGTGTGGGCTCCTCTTCGTGGTTGAGGGAGACGGTCAGCAGGCCCACCCACGTGTAGGCCGTGAAGGTTTTTAGATTCTTGTCTAGTCTAGAGTGTAGGATTTAGTGAACGAAATTTCTAGTAGGTTTTAATTTATATTTTTTATGTACGTGTATTTTTAATAGGTTTTGCTACAGTTGTATAGTTTTGAGAAAGTTTTATATCTGGTTTTATATAATTTAGGACCTTTTAAACTTACAGATTCGAAAAAGTGCTGAATTAAGAAGTAGAGATGATTTCTATTTCTGCAGACACGATTAAAATGTTTATGCAAGAACAATTATACATTCATTAAGTTATAAAGGGCATATTTGTGTCTCTTTTGTTATATTTAACCTATTTTAGGTCATAAATGCATACGTATTTCCCATGGTTAGGTCATAGAAATCCGCCTCTTATTAATAACTATAGGAACATGTTAGAATTGCATAGCTAGTGACAAATCACTTCTTAGAACTAACAAAGTGGAAGAATAGCATTCCTTTGGTGGATAGAGTCAACATGAAAAATTCAATGCCATGGCCGGGATTTGAACCACGGATCTACTGGTTTCCGTCCAGTCGCTCTTAACCTTTGAGCTACCATGGCCAACGTGCCTTCCTGACATTAAATTCTCCAGTTGACTCATATATTTCCCCGGTAGACCACTAGGGGCTCTCGCATCCGAGATACACCGTTTGTGGCGACTTACTATTGTAAGTACTTGAGTCACAGGCTTCATCATTTAACTCTTATTATTTTAGCATTATCATAGCATTTGTCATTTGTATACCTTCTTCATACAAGTTTGCCGCCTGTGTCTTCAACCAGTTGGAAACATTTTCTTTCAGCTCTTCGTCATTGTTGAAGTGTTGACCGCCAAGGAAAGATTCGACATGCAAACACAGATGAAAGTCGCTAGGAGCAAGGTCAGGTCTGCACGGGGGGTGGCCAAGCACGTCCCAGTCAAATCCCTGTAGTGTCAAAAACTGAAATGCACTACCCATCCCGGCATTGAATTTTTCAGTCTGGCTCTACTCTTCCAATACTGTGACTTTATCTTGCGCACTGAAATTACAGCTAAGCCATAGTCCGGATTTTAACCATGGACTCGTGGTCAGTTTAATGGCATGTTGGCCATAGTAGCTCAATGGTTTTGAGCGGCTGGACGGAGAGCAGAAAATCCGTGGTTCAAATCCCGGCTATGGCATTGAATTTTTCAGTCTGGCTCTACCCTTTCATAGTGCGTCCTACACACGGCTAGTGTGAAAGAACAATTAATTTCCATTTACTGTATTGGCTTTGTTAAGTGTTAAATTTTATCTTGTTTTCATTAAATTTTTAAACATTTTTTTTGGCGACTTCAAGCTTCATGCTATAATGGCATTAACGTTAAAGTAACGTTATATTTATGTAATTTGTAATAAATTATTCTCGAAAAAAGCAAAAATTCACGAAATTTCGCGAAAAAATCGTTAAAAACAAAAGCTCTTGCCTCATCCCATAACTAAGCGGAAGCAGTATCGATCGGTCTCACGATGCTACCCCAGAGAAACCTATCTCAGGTTATGCGTGGGTGTATGTTCAAGGACACTGGCTTCGACCTTTGAAATATTTAATAAATAACATTCACTTTGACCGTCGAATATTGCCGACCAATAGAAAGTAATATATAAATATCCAGTGTCAATATATTTCAATCCTG
>JAUKNK010000240.1:395000-537500 GCA_030765055.1 Mantis religiosa | reverse complement strand
GGTCTAACCACTGAGCCACGGCGCGGCCACTTGTTTTGAACACATATAAATATGTGCTGACAAATAATCTTGGTAAGGGGTCATGCAATGAACCTGATGATAAATTCTGGGTATTCACAGAAATACAGTAAGAAATATTGTGACGAAAGGAATACCAAAAGACGCTGATCAAGTGTGAAAACAAAAGGAAACGTTTCTCTGAAGCTTCGATAATTTCAGATGCAATTTAATTCGCCGAGAAATTTATATATTCTATGCAAAAGGGAGAGCGGCCACCTTAGACGAATTGGTTGTACATTTTCGAGAAATTTGTGATTTTCCTTATGGGCACTGCACTTTGCGTGGTCTTCTAAAGGAGCTGGGTTTCAAATACCTCACTTTGAATAAGATAAGGGTTATGGAATGCAGTAGAATTGTAGCTTGGCGATATATATAAGGAAGTTTCGGAGTAATGGGCATAAGATAATTTATTTAGAGGAAAACTCGTACGATACCCATGACGTATAGAGAAAGGTGGCAGCCTTGCAGAAAGGTCTGGGAGAAGGAGGGCCGGGGTTGTAAAACGATTATAAGGGTTCGTCAAAGCAGGCGGCCTAACTGCATACGTGTTAACTAAACAGACTTTACACGAAGTGGGGAGTAGAGGTAAGGACTCGCAATCTTCCATTATGAAAAGGTAAAGGTTACACAATGATTGCCGAATTGTTGAATACTAAGAAGATTATGGTTAGATTCGGCTTGTCACCTAAAATGGTCGTCTAAGAGCTTTTCAGTGACCGAGAGAAAACAAATATTGTTTAGAGTGCGAGGAATGAAGCTGAATCGAGTCACCCCACACTGTGTGCCGAGCTAGGTTGCAATAATGGCAAAAAATAACCGCCAACGGATTGGAAACTTATTGAAAAGGACGGGATACCATAGTCGTGTTTCCAGGAAGAAGCCTTATATAAATGTAAAGAACTGAAGGAAAAGTCTAAAAGCTGCAAAGGAGTTTATTTATAAAGAGGAAAACTGGTGGGGGAAAGTTCTTTCTGCAGATGAAAGACGATATAATGTTTTCGGATCGTATGGAAGAATGGTCTGGAGGAAACCTTATAAGCAAATGGGAAAAATAACATTGGACAAAGTTGTGATCTGGGGTTGTATGGCGCCATTTGGAGTCGAAGATTTGTTCTTCTTTTCTTTTGAGGCAAAATGGATAACATTGTACCTTCTGAAGGAGAATGTACGCAGTAATGTAAAGAAAATTGGTACTTGTGTTCGGTTGAAGTTCGATAAAGTTAATGACCGGGGTTGACCACGAATATACGAGGTTGAGTCAAATTAAAACCTTAAATATTTTTTTGAATATTATTTATTGTGCAGAAGTGGTACAAAGCTGTATCACTTTTCAACATAATCTCCCACACGCTTAATGCAAGTCCTCCAGCGCTTACAAAGTGCATAAATGTCTTTAGGAAAAAATTCTTTTGGTAGTTCGCACAACCACTCATGCACCGCGTGGCGTACCTCTTCATCTTTCCTCCCATTGCGTCTTTGAATGGTCCAAACATATGGAAATCGCTTGGGGCAGAGTGTGGCGAGTATGGTGGATGAGAAAGCCACTCAAAATACAGGTCTGTGATTGTTAAAAAAGTTGTACGGGCAGTGTAGGGCCTTGCATTGTCATGTTGCAAAAGGACGCCTGCTGACAGCAATCCACGTCGCTTTGATTTGATTGCAGGCCACAGATGATTTTTAGAAGATCTGTGTATGATGCACTGGTGAGAGTGGTCCCTCTAGGCATGTAATGCTCCAAAATGACGCCTTTTTCGTCCCAAAAGAGAGTCAGCATAAGCTTCTCCGCTGATGGTTCTGTTCGAACCTTCTTTGGTTTCAGTGATGAGGGATGGCGCCATTCCTTGCTCGCTCTCTTCGTTTCCGGTTGGTGGAAGTGAACCCAGGTTTCGTCCCCAGTAACGATTCTTGCAGGGAAACCATTACCTTCCCGTTCAAAGTGCCAAGGAGGCTCTGCACAAACATCAACACTTCGTTCTCTCATTTCAGGAGTCAGCTGCCGTGGCACCCATCTTGCAGATACTTTGTGAAACTGGAGCACATCATGCAAGCTGTGGTATGCTGACCCATGTCCAATCTGTAAACATGCTTTAATGCCATTCAGTGTCACTCGGTGGTTTTCCTTCACTATTGCTGCAATGTTCTGTGGAGTCACAACTCGTTGTGCCTGACCCGGACGTGGAGCACCTTCCACTGAAGTCACACCATTTGCGAACTTCCTACTCCATTCGTAGACTTGCTGCTGTGACAAACATGCATCACCGTACTGAACCTTCATTCGTCAATGAATTTCAACAGGTCTCATAACTTCACAACGCAAAAACCGAATAACAAAACGCTGTTCTACGCCTTAAAGTCTCAAAGTACACTGTTGAGTGCGACAGAAAATCTACGGTGTATAGCGGTATGGACAACAAGACTGACATAACGAATGAGTATGGGGGGGGGGGGATTAGTTCGGATTGAGCCGACTGGAGCCGACTTCACCCGAACGAGCGTCACATATTCCAACGTGACGGTTGAGTTCAATTCACTACCCACAAAAAGTGCTAGACGCTCCTAAAGAAGTTTTCACTTCAAAAGTAGGAGTTCTATAACTTGTAGGCACATCGTATTAACTTTTTATGCTTTTATTTTTGCTGGGCTTAAAGAGAGAATGTAAATGTGACTTTGAATTTTTAATGTTCGTAAATATCTTGTTACTGAGAAAATATATATTGCAGCATTTGATAATGGGACCAAATTACACGCTTCGGGCTGAGTAAATGGATAAAGATTTGCGTAAACTGTGATAACTACAGTAAGTTGTGTGAAGCAAGGATCAAAAGGATATGAAGTTTAAGCAACTGTAAAGAAAATGTAGCATTCCGATTACTGTTGGATGTTGACATCAGGGAGATGCGGATATTTTATTTATGCATATACAAGAAATCTCGATGTAAATGTTAGGTATGACTACAATGCAATTGTTTGGTACCAAACGACTTTTCCTGGTAGAATTATGCTGTACAAACATACTTACATGGACGTTATTCTAAAAAAATAAAATTCGTTTCTTATCGATAAGATCTCCAAACTAGTATTTGCAGTGAAATCTCGATATTATAATTATGACTGCAATGCAACAGCTTTGTCCTAAACGAATTTTCGTGCTAGAGCTAGGTTTTTCAAAGATAATTGCAGTTTATTCTAAAAAATCTTGCTGTTTCTCATTCAGGGGATCTCAATACCAGCAATTCCAGTGAAGTCTCGATAAAAACGTTATCGGTTAAAATGCAATATCTCGTTATTTAACGACTTTCCGAGGCAGAGTTGTACTGTTTAAACATACATGAACCTTATTCCAAAACATGTTTCTGTTTCTGATGGAGCGGAGCTAGAAAATAGTATTTACAGTGAAGTCTCGATATAAACGTTATTGGGTAAATGCAATAATTTGTTATTTAACGACCTTCCGAGGAAAATTTGTGCTGTTTAAACACACATGAACCCTATTCTAAAAAATATTTCTGTTTCTCATAGTGCGAAAGTCTAAAACAGTATTTACAGTGAAATCTCGATATAAACGCCATTGGGTAAAATGCAATAATTTGTTCTTTAACGACCTTCCGAGGCAGAGTTGTGCTGTTTAAAATACATGAACCTATTCTAAAAGATATTTCTGTTTCTGATGGAGGGGAACTCTAAAATAGTATTTACAGTGAAGTCTTGATATAAACGTTATCAGGTAAAATGCAATAACTTGTTATTTAACGACCTTCCGAGGTAGACTTCTGCTGTTTAAACATACCTGAATGCTATTCTAAAACATGTTTCTGCTTCTGATGGAGCGGAGCTCCAAAATAGTATTTAAATTGAAGTCTCGATATAAACGTTATTGGGTAAAAAGCAATATTTTTTTTTTATTTAACGACTTTCCGAGGCAGAGTTGTGCTGTTAAAACATACATGGACCTTATGCTAATATGTGTTTTCGTTTCTGATGGAGCGGAGCTCTATAAAAGTATTTAGAGTGAAGGCTCGATATAAACGCAATTGAGGAAAATGCAATATTTGGTTATTTAACGAACCTCCGAGGTAGTGTTGTGCTGTTTAAACATACATGAACCCTTTTCTGAAACATGTTTTGGTATTGATGTAGCGGAACTCTAAAATAGTATTTACAGTGAAGTCTCGATATAAACGTAATTGGGTAAAATACAAAATTTTCATATTTAACGAACTTTCGAGGTACAGTTGTGCTGTTTAAACATATATGGACCTTATTCTAATATGTGTTTTCGTTTCTGACTAAGCAGAGCTCCATAATAGTATTTCAGTCAAGTCTCGATATAAACGTTGTTGGGTAAAATGCATTAATTTGTTATTTAACTACTCTCCGATGCAGAGGTGTACTGTTAAAACATACCTGGACCTTATTGTGATACATGCTTTTGTTTCTCTTGGAGCGGAACTCCATAATAGTATTTACACTGAAGTCTCGATATAAAAGTTATTGGGTAAAGTGCAAACATTTCTTATTTAAATACCTTCCGAAGCAAAGTTGTGATGTTGAAACAAACGTGGACCTAATTCTAATGCGTGTTTTTGTTTCTGATGGAGCGGAACTCTAAAATAGTATTTACAGTTAAGTCTCGATATAAACGTTATTGGGTAAAGTGCAATAATTTGTTATTTAACGACATTCCGAGGCAGAGTTGTGCTGTTTAAACGTACATGAACCCTATTCTAAAACATTTTTCTCTTTCTGATGGAACGGAACTCTAATATAGTATTTACATTGAACTCTCGATATAAACGTTATTGGGTGAAGTGCAATAATTTGTTATTTTACGACCTTCCGAGGTAGAGTTGTACTATTCAAACATACATGGGCCTTATTCTGATACGTGCTTTTGTTTCTGATGAAGCGGAAATCAATAATAGTATTTACAGTGAAGTCTCGATAAAAACGTTTTTTGGGTAAAATGCAGTAATTTGTTATTTAACGACCTTCTGAGGTGGAGTTGTACTGTTCAAAAATACATGGACCGTATTCTAATACGTGTTCTCGCTTCTGATGGAGCGGAAATATAACATAGTATTTAGAGTGCATTCCCGATATAAACGTTATTGGGTAAAGTGCAATAATTTATTATTTATTGACCTTTCGAGGCAGAGTTATGCTGTTTAAACGTACATGAGCCCTATTCTAAAACATGTTTCTCTTTCTGATAGAGCGAAACTCCAAAATAGTATTTACAGTGAAGCCTCGTGAAGCAGAATCGCTTATGGGTGTACACAAGTTCCACGTTGGAACGCCAGTTTGTAACTAATTTATGGTGGTGGTCACAGGTTACCACTGCTCTACGTTGTGCACCAGTTTGAAGCAAATATTATAGTGAGCAATGAGGTTTCTCTCAGGGTATGCGTGGATGTGTGTGAGAAGGAAATTTTACAACACTGGAATGCCCGTTTCCAAATTATTTATTCACTGCTTCTTATTTCAAACCTCGAAATGGAAGCTGCCGACCGAGGGTTACCAATCACGGTTTATAGTGACTGAATGCTAATTATATTTCTCGATAAATTTTGATGACCTGACAAATATTCAAGACCGAACAAGTTGACCACCCTAATAGGCTTCACGTCTCAGAATCCTCTCTCATATCGGCTACACGCCGATAAATGTTCGTAATGGCTTCCTAGCCGCGATATAGCCATATCGGCCATACACCTACGACTGCCTTCACCACAGCTGCGCGTGTGTCTTTATATAACTTTCACTCTCCAAATTCCTTTTTCAAACCAAAGACCCTTTGTGGCTGTTTTGGTCGCCATTGTAAACGATCCAAAAGAATTCCTATTCATATACGTGTGACAATTCCTTTAGAAACCTTCTAAGGACACAGCGTCTTTCATGGCTTTGTTACTATACTTTCCCCAACTCACTGACCTTGCCCTGGGTCGTCACAAAGAACCAACATTCCTTCGACGTCTATCATTATTATTTTCTTCTGGCAACCATAATTTCGGTATCAAATGCCCCCATAGATATTATTTTATTATCCCATAATGAAATAATATATATGTCTTGTCAGATTATAACGCAAAATATTAGACCTTTGTCAGCAACTTCCAATTCGTTTTACAATTTCTTTTCACAACATTATTTTTTTTACATGACATTTCCTGAAAATTATTCACATGGTTGTATAACAACATTTCATTTAAAATTTACCAACATTCTGTTCTGCAATTTTCAACTTTTAAATATTACTCGGAAAATATTTCAATCTACCTCATCTCCTTTCTTCTCCACCTGATCTACTTAAAATTAATTCATATTGTTGTTACACTTGAAACAATTCCTAAATATACACTCCCATGTTTAAATCAGTGGTACATTAATAATATTATATTTGTGTACAACATTTCTGAGTTCTTCTTCTTGATTCTATATAAATATTCTTTTCAAAAGTCTTTCATTGTTCTGATATTTTTTTAACTGGTTAATTTTTTTTTCATACATTTCCGAATACTTCTTTATGATTCCATATAAATATGATTTTCAAAATTTTTTAGTGTTCTGATTTTCATTACTATATTTTTTTTCACTTGTTTAGTTTGAAGTTTCACTGCACTGTCACAACACTGTTTATACTTAACCTATACATTTTACACTACACTATTTATACTTAGCCTATACATTTTACAAGGTTGTTTCTTCTCCTTTTACAATTTGTTATGGCAATTTTAAATACTTTAGCCTAAGTTCCTACCATTTACAAGAAAATTCATCATCCCACAACGTACTTCGAAATACAAGAGAATTTTGCGGACTTTTCCATGTATAAAGGACTTATTTATTCTACATCCCCATGATTTTTCCATATCTAGCTTAGATATCGTACATCGATCTCTTTTCCTATCTTTCTTACACATATTCTGATGGAACTGTGCCCCTTGCCCGAAATATTTTAACATTTCTCTTTCGTTTCTCCCTGGATTTTGAATGCTTTTCAATGTTTCTTTCGTCGCCATGATCTCTATTGTTACCTCATTAATTTCACTTGTGGTTTTCTCACAATTCCTCGTCAGTTTTCTTTTTTCCCATTCTGATACTTCTAATCTAGTCCTAGTTTCTCTTAACTCTTTTCTAGCCATTCCTAATTCTTCGTCTAATTTCTGTACTATTTCCTCCCCAAGTTTTCTGTTTTCACTATCTAACCTTTCATTAGTTAGATTCACAACTTCATTTTCAGGATTCTCCGTCTCCTCACTAACATCTTTTCCTACATTGTCTGTTACCTGATCAGCTTCTTCTCTTACGTTCTCTACTTCCTGACTAACTTTCCCGAAATTTTCTAACGACTGTTGTTGATTGTCTAACTTCTTTCCTAGTTCTATTTGTCCTGCCTCTAATTTCTGAAAACCACTTTCTATCTTTCCTTCTATCTTCTTTAAACTTTGATTATTATCCTTCATCTCTTTTATTAAACTTTGATTATTATCGTTCATCTCTGTTATTAAACTTTGAGTATCATCATCTATCTTTTTACTTAAACTTTCACTTAAACTTTGATAATTATCATCTATCACTTTACTTAAACGTTGATGCATATCATCTAACTTGTTACTTAAACTTTCACCTAAACGTTCAACACTTGCGAACACTCCTCTAATTTCCTCTAACATAATTTGTTCCATTTCTACATCATTTGGTACAGTTCTACCACACTCTGCCACTTCAACTACTTCCTGCCTACTGTTATTATTATAAACCTCCTGAACTTCCATGTTTTCTACAAATTTTTTTTTAAATCTTGTTTTTCACTTCTCAAATAAATTCACCATAGTCTAGTATATAATTTTACACTCTGTACCTTTGATTGTTTTTACTGGCTCCTGATGTCTCTGATGACGTCGGCCTCCTTTCTTCTTTCCAGTCGAACTGTTGACGAATTTCTTGATGGGTCGACCGTCCTCCTGTCGAACCACCTTCTCCTGTTGAACCTCGCTGTCGGGTTGAAACTCCTTCTAGGTTGAACCTCCTTCTAGGTTGAATCTGCTTCTCTTGTTGAACCTCGTCGTCGGGTTGAAACTCCTTCTCGTATCGGGCTGAACCTCCTCCTCGTATCGAGGTCCACGTTGGCGCGCCAATTTGAAGCAGAATCGCTTATGGGTGTACACAAGTTCCACGTTGGAACGCCAGTTTGTAACTAATTTATGGTGGTGGTCACAGGTTACCACTCCTCTACGTTGTGCACCAGTTTGAAGCAAATATTATAGTGAGCAATGAGGTTTCTCTCAGGGTATGCGTGGATGTGTGTGAGAAGGAAATTTTACAACACTGGAATGCCCGTTTCCAAATTATTTATTCACTGCTTCTTATTTCAAACCTCGAAATGGAAGCTGCCGACCGAGGGTTACCAATCACGGTTTATAGTGACTGAATGCTAATTATATTTCTCGATAAATTTTGATGACCTGACAAATATTCAAGACCGAACAAGTTGACCACCCTAATAGGCTTCACGTCTCAGAATCCTCTCTCATATCGGCTACACGCCGATAAATGTTCGTAATGGCTTCCTAGCCGCGATATAGCCATATCGGCCATACACCTACGACTGCCTTCACCACAGCTGCGCGTGTGTCTTTATATAACTTTCACTCTCCAAATTCCTTTTTCAAACCAAAGACCCTTTGTGGCTGTTTTGGTCGCCATTGTAAACGATCCAAAAGAATTCCTATTCATATACGTGTGACAATTCCTTTAGAAACCTTCTAAGGACACAGCGTCTTTCATGGCTTTGTTACTATACTTTCCCCAACTCACTGACCTTGCCCTGGGTCGTCATAAAGAACCAACATTCCTTCGACGTCTATCATTATTATTTTCTTCTGGCAACCATAATTTCGGCATCATTCGATATAAGCGTTATTGGGTAAAATGCAATATTTTTTTACCTAACGGCCTTCCGAGGTTGAGTTGTACTATTCAAACATTCACAGACCTTATTTTAATACGTTGTTTTGTTTCTGAGGGAGCGGAAATCCATAATAGTATTTACAGTGAAGTCTCGATATAAACGTTATTGGGTAAAGTGAAATCATTTTTATTTAGCGACCTTCCGTGGTTGAGTTGTACTGTTCAAACATCCATGGACCTTATTCTGATACGTGCTTTTGTTTCTTATGGAGCGGAGCTCCATAATAGTAGTTACAGTGAAGTCTCGATATAAACGTTTTCGGTTAAAAAGCAATAATTTGTTATTTAACGACCTTCTGAGTTGGAGTTGTACTGTTCAAACATACATGGACGTTATTCTGATTCATGTTTTCGTTTCTGATGGAGCGGAAATCTAACATAGTATTTAGAGTGCAGTCTCGATATAAACGTGATTGGGTAAAGTGCAATAATTTGTTATTTAACGACCTTCCGAGGTAGAGTTGTGCTGTTTAAACATACATGAACCCTATTCTAAAACATGTTTCTCTTTCTGATGGAGTGAACCTCCAAAATATTATTTACAGTGCAGTCTCGATATAAACGTGATTGGGTAAAGTGCAATAATTTGTTATTTAAAGACCTTCCGAGGTAGAGTTGTACTGTTGAAACATACATGAACGCTATTCTAAAAATGTTCCTGTTTCTGATAGAGCGGAGCTCTAAAATAGTATTTACAGTGAAGTCTCGATATAAACGTTATTGGGTAAAATGCAATTTTTTCTTATTTAACGACCATCCGAGGTAGAGCTGTGCTGTTTAAAGAACATGAACCCTATTATAAAACATGTTTTCTTTATGATGGGCTGGAGCTCCAAAATAGTATTTACAGTGAACCCCCGATATAAACGTTATTGGGTAACATGCAATCATTTGTTATTTAACGGCCTTCCAAGGTAGACTTGTGCTGTTTAAACATACAAGGACCTTATTCTAAAGCATATTTTTGTTTTTTATGTAGCAGAACTCCGGGCTAAAATTTCCAGTAAATTGCCAATGTAAAGTTTTTGTGTAAAATGCAATAATTTGTTACGAACATTTTTTCTGAGGTAGAATTGTGTTGTTCAAACATTCATGGAATGTATTCTAAGACATATTTCT
Source organism: Mantis religiosa (assembly GCA_030765055.1). Classification (NCBI taxonomy): domain Eukaryota; kingdom Metazoa; phylum Arthropoda; class Insecta; order Mantodea; family Mantidae; genus Mantis; species Mantis religiosa. The sequence goes on along the minus strand of JAUKNK010000240.1, from coordinate 527,351 downwards.
GTTTCTCTTTTAGGGGATCGCAGAACTAGTATATACATTGAAACCTTAAAATGAAATTTTTGAGAGCAATGCAATTGTTGGTTTTTTAACGACTTTCCGATGTAGAGTTGTGCCGTCTAAATCTTGGAAGATATTCTAAAGCGTCCTTTTATTTATTATCGAGGAGATCTCAAAGCTAGAATATACAGTGGAAGCACGATATAAAAGGTTAGTGCACAATGGCATAGTTAGTTATTTTCATGACCTTTTGAGGTAAAATTGTGTTGTTTAAGCATACATGGACCTTATTCTAAAACATCTCGTTGCTTCTCATTCAAAGTAGCATAATGTACCTGGTAGACTGATGTTAAAATTGGCGGGATGGTATGTGGTGGCACAAGCAATCACTTCTAACATGATGAGGGAATGTGGAGTAACCTGAATTTACGGTGGTTCACAGCCTTCTTCCTGGTGTTAAGAAAAATGCGGTTATGCCGTCACGTGTCCAAATGTTGGCTCTACATTAATATGAAAGTCTGCTCATGTCAATGAGGTACGTTATTCGGCGTTTGATACATCAACATTGATTCGTGTGTGTGTGTGCGTGTGTATGTGTGCGTGCGTGTGCGTGCGCGTGCGTGCGTGCGTGTGTGTGTGTGTTTTAGGGCCCGTCGACAACAAGGTCATTTGGGCCACATTGATTCGTTTAACCATTGTAAGTTTTAGAATTAATACAAACTTAATAAATTGGAAACAATTCTCACACTTGTTGGATTTTATGCACGATGTTCATTTTTATTCGCTATTTCCCGCCTTCCGATTAAGCAAGAATAACGTCATAGTTGACTGGTGAATATATCTTGAAATCATAGTGCCCCTACGGAGAGGAAGCGGTAATTTTTGCCGAAAAGTAAGCAAATTACACCGCTCTTAGTGTGGTTGCACTGGTACCTAATACAATCAGCTTCCCCTGGATATGAACACAGACCACCGTGTCTTCATGGTTGAATGCTACTTTCATACCGGCATTAAAATTGGTGTGACATGTAAATATAGTTTAAACCGCTGCATAGAGGAGTTTATGCAACACTATCCGGCATTCAGACAAGTCCCTCGGAGCGTAATGTTGTCAAAAGTGTCCAGGTAACGTCAAATTGGCATACTTTTGTTTGTAACATAAACGTCTTACAGTTTATCAGTATGCAATATAATTTTTTGTCACTCTCACGCTAATTAAAATGTCTATTAATGTCGCACCCTTATGTCTTTTAAAACCAATAGGTGCATCAAACATTTCCAGGATACAGGATCAGTTACTCGCAAAAGCAGAGACACTGGACGCTATAAAGTGACTGGTCCCAATCTAGAAGCAATAAATAATGTTATGACAGAAAGACCTCTAGAATACCTTCTCGCAATACAGACAGTGTTTAAGGGGAGGAGAGAAATGAAATATAAGAAAATGGACACGTAAGACTATGTACTAAAGATATTTTCTTGTTTAGTTTTGGATAAAAGCTTTGTACATATTGTAACACTAATTTATTTTTCATTCCTAGAACGTGTTCTGCTAATTTTCTGGTTTGTAATGAAGTTACATTGTGAGGAAACTGTGGGTGATAGAAAAGAATTGAGTTTGAATTGAAATATTTCTGTTTTATGTGACAGGTTTACAATATGCATATATGTCTACTATAACAGAAAACCACATGTTCATTGTGAAATAAGTGTTCATTGGCTTATAATTTCGTGTATTCTTCATGGTATACTTTTATGGCTGCATAATTAGCTTTGCATTGCATTGCAGTATATAGTTTTTTTAAAACAGTTATCGTATTTACGCACCAGGCGAAATTACGTACCTTTATATTACGCGGGCAGATCCACCTCTCAAATAGTATATTTACCTGCCGGTAGAGGGAGACCCCAAAGCAGCATTCAGCACATCAAATATGATCCCAAACCATTAGAGGAATCGTACATAAACTCGCTCCAACAGCGATGCCACTAATGCCGTCGAATATTGCGCGGTAAAATTACAGATAAAAATGAACACCGTATACTTTGGAAGTAAAGTATTACAGAAAGTGAAAAAGTTGGCTTGCCTCTATTGGACGCACTCTGTCGCCAGCGACATAATGTTAATTGGAAAATTTTTCCCTTTATTCCTCTTCCAATCTTATTCAGATGCACTAAAAATTCCTTTTATCTTGTTTTAACAATTTTCTGATCAATTTAAACAAAGAAGTCTAACAGATCAAACTATAGTTTAACCTTACAATGTGGCAGTTAAGCGAAATACAACTGGTGTTGGTGGTATATCGCTGATCCTCATTCATAGCAGAACGTGTAAAGTTTCAAATGACCCACATAAGGTAATGTGGCATGGTTTACAAACAGAAAACAAAACTTTGTATCAAATTGCTCATGCAAACAAACAAAACCGCACTAGGCACACTTCTGCAGCGTAAGTGTAGTGTATCTTCCTCTGGTTATAGAGGTCCCGAGTTAGACTCTCGGACGGAGTGATACGTTTTTGTTAACAGGGGTTTCCCTTGGCCTGAAAGATGGATGTCTAGTGTCACTAAGCTCTACGTACTCTGTACTCATTTAAACATCATTTCAGTCATCGTCTCATATGACTCAAATTGGAGGTTTTCTCTTATCCTGAAAGACGGATGTCTGGGAACACTAAGCTGTATGAACCCTGTACAAATTTGAACATCGTTTCAGTCATCGTCTCATATGACTCAAAATTGGAGGTTTTATTTTATCCTGGAAGATGAATGTCTAGTAACTCTAAGCTCTATAGCCCCTGGACTCATTTAAACATCATTTCATTCAGCGTCCAGTATGATTTAAGGTTGGAGATTTTACCTTATCCTGCAAGATGAATGTAGCTCTAAGCTCTATGGAACCTGTGCTCATTTGAACACCATTTCATTCTTCATCCGATATGATTTAGCATTGGAGGTTTCCTCTTATCCCGCAAGATTAATGTAGCTCTAAGCTCTATGGAACCTGGGCTCATTTGAACTTCATTTCATTCTTCATCCGATATGACTTAGCGTTGGAGGTTTTCCCTTATCCTGCAAGATGAATGTAGCTCTAAGCTCTATGGAACCTGGGTTCATTTGAACATTATTTCATTCTTCATCCGATATGACTTAGCGTTGGAGGTTTTCCCTTATCCTGCAAGATGAATGTAACCCTAAGCTCTATGGAACCTGGGCTCATTTGAACATTATTTCTTCTTCATCCGATATGACTTAGCGTTGGAAGTTTTCCCTTATCCTGCAAGATGAATGTAGCTCTAAGCTCTATGGAATCTGGGCTCATTTGAACATTATTTCATTCTTCATCCGATATGACTTAGCGTTGGAAGTTTACCCTTATCCTGCAAGATGAATGTAACCCTAAGCTCTATGGAACCTGGGCTCATTTGAACATCGTTTCATTCATCATCCGATATGACTTAACATAGGCTGTGTTCCCTTATCTTGCAAAATGAATGTGTAGTAACTCTAAGCCCTATAGACCCTGGACTCATTTGAACATCATTTCATTCATTGGCTGATATGACTTAAATTTAGGGGCTTCCCCTTATCGAAAACAGAATAATGACTCTAAGTTATATGTACCCTGGACTCATTTGAACAACATTTCATTCATTGATGAAGGTTTTCCCCTATCCTGAAAGATGCATTTCACATAACGCTAAGCTCTATATATCCTGGACTCATTTAAAAATTATTTCATTCACCGTCCAATATCACTTAACATTGGAGATTTTCCCTTGTCATGAAAGACGAATAACTGGTAAACATAAGCTCTATGTATTCTGTACTCATTTCATTTCTCAATTGTTTTGTGTAATTTGATATAAAGATGAATAAAGTTAAAGATTGAGTTTCCATAATAAGGCCTGGTATAGATTCCAGAAGCTGGGATATGCGGATTTTAATTTATTTTATTTTCGTATCCGTAATATGAAGGCGGGATGCCGGTTGAAAGCCCGGAGGAGTTTCAACTGGTGAATACTAAGGACCCTGTCCTCTGCACGGTCGTGACTTCTTGGATTTGCCACCCTCTCGCGCCTCATCCCCGCTTACACACAAGGACTTGACTGAATCTCAGTACTTAATACGTACTGGAAAACGTGAGCCTATGTCAAAAATAACGCAATTATGCTCCGATTTAGTAAGTTAAATTGTAAACAAAAATCAAGCGGCTGGTCTCGTATCTCAGTTGGTGGAGAACCTGCTTGCCCTTCAAGGGGTCGCGGGTTCGATTCCCGGCGGTGGGGATGAGAAGTTCTCTCCAACCAAGCTGATTATCCATCATCCCCAGATTCTGGAAGTATAAACGAGATTGCGAATGTGCGTGATCTAATCATTAAAACTAGTACTGTAGATAAAAAAATTTTAGTCTATTAATCGTGTTACTTTAATCGATTAATCGAGATACTCTCTATTCAAAAATTAGCTGTAAGGATTATATGAAGTAATTTAATACTCTTTACATGTTATTATTTTTGAAAATTTTAAATATTTAGATTCAAAATTTGTTTTTGCATCAAGTGCACATGGTTTATATATCTATTCAATTAGATCTACAATATTTTTGTAAGTAATTATTTAGTAACGTATTATATCAATATCTACTAAGATTTGTGAGACTGACATGTAGTTGTTTCTTATAACGCTTTTCCTTATTTTAACTTTTTAACACAAAACTTTCACTCACTGTCACGAACTCGGAAACGTTACTGACTTACTTCAGTTAACAGCAAAGTTACACCACCACCAGCCCTGAGAAGAGGGATCAGCTATTGCTTCCATAGCTGCGTAATCGAAGTGTTCGGTTCAAGGTTGTACAACTAGCAAATGATAAATAATCAGTTGTATACACACAAGCTGTAAGGAAAGAAACCTCTCTGTCAGCATCTGAATGTAGTTACGTACTTCTTAGAATATTTCACAACAGAAGTGTTATTTAAGCCTCTTTCGGGGTTCACAATGATTTCTTTTAGGTATCACGAGTTGTATTATCTCAAAGTTCAAAGAACATTACGTGTCTAGTGAAAGCTTGATGCGTTGGAAAGGCTGTTTAGGTTGGAAGCAATACATCAAAACAAAGAGGGCCAAATTCGGCTGAAGGAGTTCTGATTAAAATTTATTGTATTCGATTAATGTTAATCGACTCGATTAATCGATTAGAGTTTCTTAATCTTGAATCTAAAATAAAGAATTAATCGATTATTCGTTTCGGTTAATCGATTAAATCACGCAGCACTAATTAAACCCAACGAATTCGAGTTAACACCTTCGATATGTTCCAAAGGAGAACAGCCGCCGATATGACCATTGTAGTTAAAGGCGAGGTAGACATGGAAGAAAAAAGAATAAGGAATTGAGCTTTTCATTTGATCCCCCTCTACCCCCTTCCCACTCCCTTTTTCTGATAATAAGGAGATAAACTCTGTCTTGCTTAAGCTGATTTCATCTAAGCTAGATCAGATATTAGATACAGTGATGACACCATCTTAGAATAATGCAGTTATGCAAATTAGTAAAGTTTTTAATCAGAATGGATTACTGATCTGTAAAAATGAACAAGAGTTGCCATGCCTTGCAAACCCACCTGTAATTATTGAAAAGTTGCATCATGTACCGAACAATGGCAACATGAGATCAGTGGCTTCTGTCACCTTCCAATCGAAGCAATTTCTTCCGCTATGGCGATCAGTCATGGGCGGTGAATCATAAAGTCACAAGTTTCTGTCAGCGACATAAAAATTCTCGTTTGTATCATGTTCTGCCTATAAGGGAACGTTTAATTGCATTCAACTAATGTAGTTTTACGAAAACTTTATGATTAAGGGTGGCCATCTTTAGAATTTTCTGAAAAATCATTTCAATTAATTCTGATAAACAGGAAATACCATTTGATTTAACATTAATCTTAATATAAAATCACATTTGCAAACGCTTAATAATCGTATAAAAGTACATACATTTGGATTTAGCTGAAATTAAAGTGCACTAAAGCACTGCAAAACCACTGAAATAAAACGACGGGACAGGTGGACCTGCCACGGGAATCGAACCAGGACCTCCCGAATGCGGGCCATAGACACAACCGCCTGTGCCATCAGGATATCGTTATAGCCATTTCTGAACAAATCAAAATGTCCAAAACGTTTTACGTGTGTATAGGTTAGTTTATGATTGGGTTATTCTGTTGGAAATCTTGGTGTTGCATTTATGCAAGAAGATAAGCTTAAATTCTAAGTTTCATTATTAACATATTTTTAGTTCTCTAGTTACGCTGTACACAGATTCCTTGGCCAAGATCGACACTACGGCAATGTACACTAACTGCCATCTGTCGAGAGACAGTTGAACTAAGAGTGAGGTCCTGTGGCTCAGTGCGTGTGAAATTCCTCTCGCACGTTGCCGCTGAGACATGAACTGTTATCTCTTAAGTTTATGTCTGACGAGAGATCGTGACGTCCGTATGTTTTACTTTGTCACGTATATGTGGGTAACATACCGTGCTGGTTCTCAAACTGTGAGGCGCAACCACTAGAGTACAGGTGGAGGAGGGATTTCCCTCAAAATATCCTTGCCGCATTCTCGAAATGAGATGAATTAAAGTACCAAATTGTTATTTTTTCTACTGAGAAGGTACCGTATTGCGCCCAAAAATTCGAAACAAAAAGGTCACTGGAAATGCAAGCTTTTATAATTCAGAGAAAGTAGTTTTAGAAAACGTTCCGTGTTCGTATGTGTTCGCGAACAGCATAGGATAAGATTTTAGGAGGTGATTCCGTACGTAGACCTATACGTAGGAATACTCACGGGTGGCCTGCACAGCCAGGATCCCTTCTGCCGTGGCGCGAAACAGTCCACAAGGCCATCTCGGAGACCAAGGCCACTTCGAGAGCTAGGAATACTCACGGGTGGCCTGCACAGCCAGCATCCCTTCTGCCGTGGCGCGAAACAGTCCACAAGGCCATCTCGGAGACCAAGGCCACTTCCAGAGCTAGGAATACTCACGGGTGGCCTGCACAGCCAGCATCCCTTCTGCCGTGGCGCGAAACAGTCCACAAGGCCATCTCGGAGACCAAGGCCACTTCGAGAGCTAGGAATACTCACAGGTGGCCTGCACAGCCAGCATGCCTTCTGCCATGGCGCGAAAGAGTCCACAAGGCCATCTCGGAGACCAAGACCACTTCGAGAGCTAGGAATACTCACGGGTGGCCTGCACAGCCAGCATCCCTTCTGCCGTGGCGCGAAACAGTCCACAAGGCCGCCTCGGAGACCAAGGCCACTTCGAGAGCTAGGAATACTCACGGGTGGCCTGCACAGCCAGCATCCCTTCTGCCGTGGCGCGAAACAGTCCACAAGGCCATCTCGGAGACCAAGGCCGCTTCGAGAGCTAGGAATACTCACGGGCGGCCTGCACAACCAGCATCCCTTCTGCGGTGGCGCGAAACAGTCCACAAGGCCATCTCGGAGACCAAGGCCGCTTCGAGAGCTAGGAATACTCACGGGTGGCCTGCACAACCAGCATCCCTTCTGCCGTGGCCCGAAACAGTCCACGAGGCCGCCTCGGAGACCAAGGCCGCTTCGAGAGCTAGGATTACTCACGGGTGGCCTGCACAACCAGCATCCCTTCTGCCGTGGCCCGAAACAGTCCACGAGGCCGCCTCGGAGACCAAGGCCGCTTCGAGAGCTAGAAATACTCATGGGTGGCCTGCACAACCAGCATCCCTTCTGCCGTGGCCCGAAACAGTCCACAAGGCCGCCTCGGAGACCAAGGCCGCTTCGAGAGCTAGAAATACTCACGGGTGGCCTGCACAACCAGCATCCCTTCTGCCGTGGCCCGAAACAGTCCACGAGGCCGCCTCGGAGACCAAGGCCGCTTCGAGAGCTAGGAATACTCACGGATGGCCTGCACAACCAGCAACCCTTCTGCCGTGGCCCGAACCACTCCACGAGGCGGCCTCGGAGACCAAGGCCGCTTCGAGAGCTAGGAATACTCACAGGTGGCCTGCACAACCAGCATCCCTTCTGCCGTGGCCCGAAACAGTCCACGAGGCCGCCTCGGAGACCAGGGCCGCTTCGAGAGCTAGGAATAATCACGGGTGGCCTGCACAACCAGCAACCCTTCTGCCGTGGCCCGAAACAGTCCACGAGGCCGCCTCGGAGACCAAGGCCGATTCGAGAGCTAGGAATACTCACGGGTGGCCTGCACAACCAGCATCCCTTATGCGGTGGCGCGAAACAGTCCACAAGGCCATCTCGGTGACCAAGGCCGCTTCGAGAGCTAGGAATACTCACAGCTGGCCTGCACAACCAGCATCCCTTCTGCCGTGGCTAGAAACAGTCCACGAGGCCGCCTCGGAGACCAAGGCCGCTTCGAGAGCTAGAAATACTCACGGGTGGCCTGCACAACCAGCATCCCTTCTGACGTGGCCCGAAACATTCCACGAGGCCGCCTCGGAGACCCAAGGCCGCTTCGAGAGCTAGGAATACTCACAGGTGGCCTGCACAACCAGCATCGCTTCTGCCGTGGCCCGAAACAGTCCACGAGGCCTCCTCGGAGACCAAGGCCGCTTCGAGAGCTAGAAATACTCACAGCTGGCCTGCACAACCAGCATCCCTTCTGCCGTGGCCCGAAACACTCCACGAGGCCACCTCGGAGACCCAAGGCCGCTTCGAGAGCTAGGAATACTCACAGGTGGCCTGCACAACCAGCATCCCTTCTGCTGTGGCCCGAAACAGTCCACGAGGCCGCCTCGGAGACCCAAGGCCGCTTCGAGAGCTAGGAATACTCACGGGTGGCCTGCACAACCAGCATCCCTTCTGCCGTGGCCCGAAACAGTCCACGAGGCCGCCTCGGAGACCAAGGCCGCTTCGAGGGCTAGAAATACTCTCGGGTGGCCTGCACAACCAGCATCCCTTTTGCCGTGGCCCGAAACAGTCCACGAGGCCGCCTCGGAGACCAAGGCCGCTTCGAGAGCTAGAAATACTCACGGGTGGCCTGCACAACCAGCATCCCTTCTGCCGTGGCCCGAAACAGTCCACGAGGCCGCTTCGGAGACCAAGGCCGCTTCGAGAGCTAGAAATACTCACGGATGGCCTGCACAACCAGCAACCCTTCTGCCGTGGCCCAAACCACTCCACGAGGCCGCCTCGGAGACCAAGGCCGCTTCGAGAGCTAGGAATACTCACAGGTGGCCTGCACAACCAGCATCCCTTCTGCCGTGGCCCGAAACAGTCCACGAGGCCGCCTCGGAGACCCAAGGCCGCTTCGAGAGCTAGGAATAATCACAGGTGGCCTGCACAACCAGCAACCCTTCTGCCGTGGCCCGAAACAGTCCACGAGGCCGCCTCGGAGACCAAGGCCGCTTCGAGACCTAGGAATACTCACGGGTGGCCTGCACAACCAGCATCCCATATGCGGTGGCGCGAAACGGTCCACAAGGCCATCTCGGAGACCAAGGCCGCTTCGAGAGCTAGGAATACTCACGGGTGGCCTGCACAACCAGCATCCCTTCTGCCGTGGCCCGAAACACTCCACGAGGCCGCCTCGGAGACCCAAGGCCGCTTCGAGAGCTAGGAATACTCACAGGTGGCCTGCACAACCAGCATCCCTTCTGCTGTGGCCCGAAACAGTCCACGAGGCCGCCTCGGAGACCCAAGGCCGCTTCGAGAGCTAGGAATACTCACGGGTGGCCTGCACAACCAGCATCCCTTCTGCCGTGGCCCGAAACAGTCCACGAGGCCGCCTCGGAGACCAAGGCCGCTTCGAGGGCTAGAAATACTCTCGGGTGGCCTGCACAATCAGCATCCCTTTTGCCGTGGCCCGAAACAGTCCACGAGGCCGCCTCGGAGACCAAGGCCGCTTCGAGAGCTAGAAATACTCACGGGTGGCCTGCACAACCAGCATCCCTTCTGCCGTGGCCCGAAACAGTCCACGAGGCCGCTTCGGAGGCCAAGGCCGCTTCGAGAGCTAGGAATACTCACGGATGGCCTGCACAACCAGCAACCCTTCTGCCGTGGCCCGAAACAGTCCACGAGGCCGCCTCGGAGACCAAGGCCGCTTCGAGAGCTAGAAATACTCACGGGTGGCCTGCACAACCAGCATCCCTTCTGCCGTGGCCCGAAACAGTCCACGAGGCCGCTTCGGAGACCAAGGCCGCTTCGAGAGCTAGGAATACTCACGGATGGCCTGCACAACCAGCAACCCTTCTGCCGTGGCCCAAACCACTCCACGAGGCCGCCTCGGAGACAAAGGCCGCTTCGAGAGCTAGGAATACTCACAGGTGGCCTGCACAACCAGCATCCCTTCTGCCGTGGCCCGAAACAGTCCACGAGGCCGCCTCGGAGACCCAAGGCCGCTTCGAGAGCTAGGAATAATCACAGGTGGCCTGCACAACCAGCAACCCTTCTGCCGTGGCCCGAAACAGTCCATGAGGCCGCCTCGGAGACAAAGGCCGCTTCGAGAGCTAGGAATACTCACGGGTGGCCTGCACAACCAGCATCCCATATGCGGTGGCGCGAAACGGTCCACAAGGCCATCTCGGAGACCAAGGCCGCTTCGAGAGCTAGGAATACTCACGGGTGGCCTGCACAACCAGCATCCCTTCTGCCGTGGCCCGAAACAGTCCACGAGGCCGCCTCGGAGGCCAAGGCCGCTTCGAGAGCTAGAAATACTCACGGGTGGCCTGCACAACCAGCATCCCTTCTGCCGTGGCCCGAAACAGTCCACGAGGCCGCCTCGGAGACCAAGGCCGCTTCGAGAGCTAGAAATACTCACGGGTGGCCTGCACAACCAGCATCCCTTCTGCCGTGGCCCGAAACAGTCCATGAGGCCGCCTCGGAGACCAAGGCCGCTTCGAGAGCTAGGAATACTCATGGGTGGCCTGCACAACCAGCAACCCTTCTGCCGTGGCCCGAAACACTCCACGAGGCCGCCTCGGAGACTAAGGCCGCTTCGAGAGCTAGGAATACTCACGGGTGGCCTGCACAACCAGCATCCCTTCTGCCGTGGCCCGAAACAGTCCACGAGGCCGCCTCGGAGGCCAAGGCCGCTTCGAGAGCTAGGAATACTCACAGGTGGTCTGCACAACCAGCAACCCTTCTGCCGTGGCCCGAAACAGTCCACGAGGCCGCCTCGGAGACCAAGGCCGCTTCGAGAGCTAGAAATACTCACGGGTGGCCTGCACAACCAGCATCCCTTCTGCCGTGGCCCGAAACATTCCACGAGGCCGCCTCGGAGACCCAAGGCCGCTTCGAGAGCTTGGAATACTCACAGGTGGCCTGCACAACCAGCATCCCTTCTGCCATGGCCCGAAACAGTCCACGAGGCCGCCTCGGAGGCCAAGGCCGCTTCGAGAGCTAGAAATACTCACAGCTGGCCTGCACAACCAGCATCCCTTCTGCCGTGGCCCGAAACACTCCACGAGGCCGCCTCGGAGACCCAAGGCCGCTTCGAGAGCTAGAAATACTCACAGGTGGCCTGCACAACCAGCATCGCTTCTGCCGTGGCCCGAAACAGTCCACGAGGCCGCCTCGGAGACCAAGGCCGCTTCGAGAGCTAGAAATACTCACAGCTGGCCTGCACAACCAGCATCCCTTCTGCCGTGGCCCGAAACACTCCACGAGGCCGCCTCGGAGACCCAAGGCCGCTTCGAGAGCTAGGAATACTCACAGGTGGCCTGCACAACCAGCATCCCTTCTGCTGTGGCCCGAAACAGTCCACGAGGCCGCCTCGGAGACCCAAGGCCGCTTCGAGAGCTAGGAATACTCACGGGTGGCCTGCACAACCAGCATCCCTTGCGCTGTGGCCCGAAACAGTCCACGCGACCGCCTCGGAGACCAAGGCCGCTTTCAGTGCTATGAATACCCACGAGTGGCCTGCACAACCAGCATCCCTTCTGCCGTGGCCCGAAACAGTCCACGAGGCCATCTCACAGATTCGAGACCGCTTCGAGAGCTAGCAGTAGTCCCGGGAGGCCTGCACAACCTGCATCCCTCTTGCCGTGGCCTGAAATAGTCAACGAGGCCGGCTAGGAAAGCAGAGACCACTTCCAGAGATGGAAATACCCCCGGGGAACTTGCACAGCCGCCATCCCTTCTACCGCGGACAGAAACAGTCCACGAGGTCAGCCAGAAGACCAGAGGACGCTTCCAGAGACGGAAATACTCCCGGAAGACCTGTACAACTGGCATCCCTTCTACCGCGGACAGAAACAATCCACGAGGTCAGCTAGGAGACCAGAGGACGCTTCCAGAGACGGAAATACTCCCGGGAGACCTGTACAACTGTCATCCCTCCTGCCGTAGCCCGAAACAGTCCACGAGACCGGCTAGGAGACCAGAGGCCGCTTCCAGAGATGGGAATACTCCCGGCAGACCTGCACAACCAGCATTCCTTCTAAAATGGACCGAAACAGAACAAGAGGCCTGCTAGGAGACCAGAGGCCGCTTCCAGAGATGGGAATCCTCCGGGCAGGCCTACACAACCGAAACCCCTCCTACCGCGACACGAAATTGTCCACGAGGTTTGCTAGGATACCAGAGGGCGCTCCCAGAGACGAGAATATTCCCGGGAGACCTGCACCACCGCCATCTCTTCTACCGCGCCCCGAAACAGTCTACGAAGCTAGGTAGGAGACCAGAGGCCGTTTTACCGGATGGGAGGCGCTTCACTCAGAAAATATCATCCTGCCATGCAACCCCGTGCCCCCGCCGACGCTTCTATCCTGAAACAAACCAACAGATGAGAGTGATATGAAATGATAATGTAGATGAAATGGAGGGGGATTTAATTAAACCAATATTCACCTGGCGACCCAGGAAGGCCTCGGAAAAAAACCCATTGTTGTGGTAGGTCGGCCATGGAAATCAAACCCGGACGTCCCGAGTGCATATCACAGACGAAACTCCTGAGACATCTCTCTCAATGTGAACAACATAAGTGAAATATGAAAAGTGGATTACGTACCAAACTGAATATTATAAGCTCAGCATCCTCTAAGGATGTAACGCAGAGATTTTCCAGAAAACTCACGTACCCCAAACATGGAAAATATTCGAAAATTTATATTTCTAGATATTTCCATTAAAATGCAATGTAGATAGGCATGTGTTGGGTTCTGTTCATTGCAAAACTGATAAACGGCAAGTGATGGACAATATAGTGCTACACAAAATGTATATATCCCATTAAATCAGAAAATGTATGTCAAATAACTTTTTGTGTGTAAAATCAGAGTCTGACTGAATAATTCAATGCCATAGCTGGGATTTGAACCACGGATCTCTAGCCTAAACACGACCAGTGTGGAACAAGGATTCATTTATACCTTTTTCCTGTTTTGTATTTTGTGAATAACCATTGTTTAAATATTCCTTGATATTGCTTTGAATGCTGAAATATTTATTCTTTTCTGAAGTAGAAAGTCATTCGTTTCTTATGCCCTGGTCATGCAAATCCATAACATAGTGACCAGCTCTTAAAATATTTGTCTCTTAACTATACTGATATGCATGATTCTGGGGTTTCCACCGAAATATGTCTGGTTTGCTAAATCTGATGCGCTGATTCCAAAACCGAAATCGGTTTTATTTTCTACCACGTGCCATTTTTTTACAACTAGTAGTTATAGCTAAAATGTTTTGTTGTAGTACTGGGCATAAATATTGTATCGAACTAAGAGACAGTAATAATTTCTTCGTTCCAATTAATATGTTTTACAACAATGCCATCAGTGTAACGGACACAACACTAAAATGAATCTGAAATGTGTAATGTTGTATAAATATGCATCAGTTCCAGTAGCCCATTCAGTTTACCTCAAGAACATACATCAGAACCTAAAATTACTTGTAGAAAAGTCAAATATGCAGAGCTTAAGTGGCAGGTATGTAGAAATTTAATAGTTATTGGCGTGCAACTAGATCAGCAAGAAGCCTATCCTAAAATGCAATGTTTTATTTGTGGAGTCCGATCCAAGCATTGGAGAAAGCATTGGAAGCAGAGAGACAGTCTCATGCCACAAATGAAAAATATTCATGAGTATCTTGTGCACCCCAAACGTTATATCATATGAATTAGATGGGTGAAAAGATGTTCAAATGAGTCTACGGTACTTAGAGCTTAGAGTTACCCGACATTCATCGTTAAGGACAGGGGCAAAACCCAATGAAAACCTTATACAGAAAACTGCAGATTCGAACTCGGCTCCTCTTGAACATATGACTGACATGCTACCCTTACGCTACAGAGGTGGTCATAGTGCCATATTAATATCAACAAAGAAAGCATGTACTTTGGATAACATATACAAACTTACGTGTGTATTGTTTTGACTTCGTACCGATAATGATTGAATAATTTATACACAGATCAATAGCAAATATGTATAAAATAAATCAAAAGGGAAGTCATAGTCGCTACATGGGTTAGTGCCACTTTGTACTCCGTGGCCTAGAGTCGCATTTCGCGCCAAGATTTACACACGCGATTAAAACTTTTGAAAGGTGCACATACACCGTAGTGTTGACCCTGTAGCACCGGACCTCCCCGCTAAGTTGATCGGCAACCGTTCCTTATATACTACATGTAGTGCCAGAATTGTATCCGCGAGAGTGCACAATATTTACTTATTACAAATTAATGTTTGTGTAGTTTTATGCCAGTGTTGCACTGTTCGGTTACACTAATACTTTTAAAACGTTTGATAAGTTAATATTTCCTTCTCATTCAAATAAGTACAAACACCAATGTATTAGGAAAAAAAAACAATTTGGATCCGCGATCAAGCTACATATTGTGACTTTGTGGGTTCGTGAAATGAAAAGTCCAATTACACCACTCAACAATGTTCTTTATTTCCACCGACTTACAGTTAAACACTCGCCAATTACACAGAATTACGTGCTGCAACAATTACAATTCACCAGTTCGTCCGTTACAATTTCCTTGTACTCGCGGTTACGTAAGCTCCGGTACTCACAGTTACGTACAGTCTTCCGTTGCACAATCTTTCCGTTCATTAACACGTCACTGACTAACACTGCCTTCTTACACCAAGAACTGTCCTCACTCACACACGCTAACCAACTCATTGACCAACTCAACTCTGTCTGTCTGTAACTCTCTTTATATAGGAATATCCTGCTATTCTAGAAGTCTCTGGTGTTTACAAGATTGTTCTAGTAACAGAAAGATCGAGAACCAGGTGTAGGAGAAACAGGCGACACAGTCATTTTTCCCCTGACCACAGCCTGTCACCACTACAAGACAAACGAGGAGGAGGTGTGGCTAACGCGGTCCTCCCCCCTGCCTCCCGTTCCTAGCTGGTTCACAGGGTGCTCCAGCGCTCCCGTTACACTGCTCCCTCCTCAAAGCTGTTCGCCTCGAACAGCCCCATCGTAGCGTGCGAGGCGGTCCAGGTGTACCACCAGCATCTGCTCGGAGTCTCAGCCAGAATTAGCGCTGCCGTAGTTTGTGAATCATTCGGTTCGCTCCCAGGTGTCCTCCTCAAGTACCGGCGTGCACTTCCTCCAAGACTTCCGGGACCTTGCTCCGGGGAAGTACCAACTGTTCTCTCTGCGCCTTCCCATCGGGTGACTCCCATACCCGGAACAGCACGCCCTCTCTGGTCTTCAACGAGTCCCATTGGGCCCAGTGCGACTTGTAGGTGGCGCTCCTCGGTGCGATGTCCTCCCAGGTTGGCCTCGTCCCTGCATCCACTTCCCTCAAGAGTGGCCCCAAGTCTGCGTCCGCCAGCTGCTCCCTCCTCAGGCCTGCGCTATCCCAGCCTTCAGCAGGCACTGCCACAACTACTCGGACTGCTGCGGCACGCTCCTCCTCTTCCACTCTTGTGCGCTCATGGCCGTCCTGGATCTGCGGTAGGACACCTCCAATGTAATGGTCGCTAGCGTCGGTGTCCACAATGTAGGCGCCACCCGGTTGTGGGAAACCCAAAATTGGAGCACTGCAGAGGGTCCCCTTCGGGTGCTGGAAAGCTTCTTCGGCGTCCTCCGTCCACACATAAGGCCGGTTTTCCTCCGTCAGGCGGCTGAGGGGTTTTGCGATGTTGTCGGCCTTTTCCTCTAAATCATTAAGGCGGTCGTCTACTTGACCCTTCCGCTTGCCCAGGTTCGTGACGTCATCCCCCACGCCGGCCAACCGTTCCTCAAACTTGGCGGCGAGAGCCTCGTTCGCCACCTTCATTTCGGTAGCCAGACCGTCGTTCGCTGCTCTCATTTCCGTGGTTAACTCGGCCTTCATTTGTTCCATCTTCTCGGCGATGTTGTCCCTAGCCGTCCTGATTAGTTTCAGTTCCGCGGCCAGGTTATTTCTAGTCTCCAGCGTCTCTGTTAATTCGGCCTGCATTTCTTCCATCTTCCTGGTGATGTTGTCTTTAGCCGTCTTCATTTCCGAGATTAGTTCGGCCTTCATTTCCGTCATCTTCTCCAAAAAATTTTCCAATGCCGCGTCCATGGTTGTAATGTTCGGTGATGTTGTTTTCCCGCTTCCTGACACCAGTGTGACTTTGTGGGTTCGTGGAATAAAAAGTCCAATTACACCACTCAACAATGTTCTTTATTTCCACCGACTTACAGTTAAACACTTGCCAATTACACAGAATTACGTGCTGCAACAATTACAATTCACCAGTTCGTCCGTTACAATTTCCTTGTACTCGCGGTTACGTAAGCTCCGGTACTCACTCACAGTTACGTACAGTCTTCCGTTGCACAATCTTTCCGTTCATTAACACGTCACTGACTAACACTGCCTTCTTACACCAAGAACTGTCCTCACTCACACACGCTAACCAACTCATTGACCAACTCAACTCTGTCTGTCTGTAACTCTCTTTATATAGGAATATCCTGCTATTCTAGAAGTCTCTGGTGTTTACAAGATTGTTCTAGTAACAGAAAGATCGAGAACCAGGTGTAGGAGAAACAGGCGACACAGTCATTTTTTCCCCTGACCACAGCCTGTCACCACTACAAGACAAACGAGGAGGAGGTGTGGCTAACGCGGTCCTCCCCCCTGCCTCCCGTTCCTAGCTGGTTCACAGGGTGCTCCAGCGCTCCCGTTACAATATACACACACACACACACACACCATTGGTATTGGATTGAAATCAACAATTATATTGATAGGAGTTTAACTTCAGCTATAGTTAGCATCTCGGTAGCGTAGATGGTAGCGTATCTGCCTCACGTTTAAGAGGTCCCGAGTTCGAATCTTGGTCAGGTTGAGTTACCTGGATGAGGTATTTTCCTGTGGGTTTCCTTATCCTGAAATACGAATGTCAAGTAGCTCTAAGCTCGATGGACGCCGGACTCATTTGAGCATCGTTTCACCAATGTCTTTCGTCGTCAGATATTACTTAACGTTGGAGGACGTAAATTACAACAACGCTATAGTTAGCATATACTTTGTTTATAGACTTACAAATTTTAGTAATTATTTATTAAATATATCTGACACAAAACAAATTAATGTGTCACACTATCAAGACTTTCTCTACTACATATAGGAAAGTTTCATTACTGTGACTTTGCGGGTTCGCAGAATGGAAAGTCTTGTTTGCAGTAAACAGTAACTTTGTATACTCCTTGCAGCATTACAAATGACGTGACATAAAAATAGAAGTCTTCAAGGTCGTCTCGTTCGCCCCGCTGCACGTAAACAAACGAAAGAAATCACTGCGGTACAGTACAGATGTCCACACACATGTTTAATACGATATCAAATTGTGCAGGAGTTATTCTCAAGTACGAGGGTGGTCTGAAAAGTTTCCGACCTTAACATGAAGATGGAAGCACTCGTAAATAAAAGTTAGTGAATTTCATTGTTCATCTGTTGACATTTACTCACCAAGGTTTCAGCCATTTTGGACGTCAGTTAACAGTCGTTTGAGTGAGTTGATGTGAGTGTTTTTATGAAAATGTACAAAATGGAATATCGAGCTGTCATTAACTGTTTGTTTTTGAAAGGCAATACGCCTACACAAATCAAAGGTGAGTTGGATTGTGTGTATGGGGACTCTGCACTATCATTTACCACAGTGAAATTTTGGGCAGGTGAATTTAAATATGGTCGTAAGAGCTTGGGAGACGATGAACGTTCGGGACGTCCAAAAACTGCAATCACAGAAGAAAACATCGCCAAAGTTCACCAAATGGTGCTAGACGACCGCCGAGTTAAAGTGACAGATATAGCAGAGGCTATGAACATGTCAAAAGAACGTGTTTGTCACATATTAAATCAACATTTAGACATGAGAAAGCTGTCCGCGCGTTGGGTGCCGCGTTTGCTCACGTTAGACCAAAAACGTGTTTGAATGAACATTTCCAACGCTCTGTTGGCGTAGTTTAGTCGCAGTAAATCCGCGTTTTGCCGCCGATTAATTACTCTAGAGGAAATTTGGGTACACCATTATACGGCCGAAACAAAAATACAGTCCACACAGTGGACTGCAAAGAGAGAACCGCTTCCAAAAAAAAAGCACAAACTGTTTTTTTTTTCGGTTGGGAAAGTATTGGCTACTCTTTTTTGGGATAGTCATGGAGTTATTTCAATCGATTATCTTCAAAAAGGAAAAATATTACAGGAGCATACTACGCATCATTACTTGACAAGCTGAAGGCAGAAATTGCAGAAAAACGGCCACATTTGTAGAAAAGGAAACTCAGGACAACGCACCGTCTCACAACTCAGCGGTTGCAATGGCGAAAATCCATGCATTACGGTTTGAGGTGCTTGACGATCCGTCTTTCTCACCAGATCTAGCCCCAACCGACTTCTTTTTGTTCCCTCATTTGAAAATTACGCTCGGACAGAGATTTTCGTCAAACGAAGAGGCAATCACCTTCGTGAACAATTATTTTGTAGAGAAAACGTCGAGTACTATTTGGACGGGATACAGAGATGGGAGCATCGCTGGGAGAAGTGTGTAGAGCTACAAGGAGACTATGTTGAAAAAAAAAAAAAAAAAAAAAAGATCTGAAAAAATATTTTGTATCTTTATTAGGTCGGAAACTTTTCAGACCACCCTCGGATAACCATATATTGTTTTAGTATATAACTTTTCTGTAATATATTTATTATCTGATGCAGCTCAGATTGTAGCTAACATCGAACCTTTTGGCTCTCACTGGTTTATCAACAGCAACTATTACAAATTTAAGACATGAACGTGAATGTGCGTCTTATCTGTCTCACTTAAAACTACAAATCCCGGAGCATGCTACCACAGCAGGACACCCATCAAGTTTTGTAACCTGTTTAAAGGAAATATGTAATTTTCATGATTATTACACATGTACAGACAGTTCGCGTTACCAATTTGAAGATAATATATCTGCAGTAGAATGTGCTTTTGTTGTTTACGAAAACCAAACGGAACTAACTCACTCCATGTTTAAATTGTGACCTGAATGTTCTGTATTCCAGTCGGAGCTCTTAGCAATTAATGAAACTATAAAATGGTGTACTGTTAATGGGAATAGTGCCCGTATTCTTAGTGATTCACAATCAGCTCTACTCGTTATTAATGGTAAATACAATTTAAATTCATTGGCACATGAAATAAGAACCTTGCTTCAAAACCATCCAGGACATATTTGCAAGGGATGGCTTAAAAGACACAGTGGAATTTTAGGTAACGAGAGAGCTGATTGCTGCAGAATCCAATCTTCCTGTGACATACTTTTTATGTCCTATTTATACTGTAAGGAGAATAATACATCAACATATTCTTGAAGAATGGAACCAACAACTCCAAATGGAATTTTAACAAAAACATTATTTTTCCCCTAGTGTATATGACAGAGGAAAATGTGAAACTCTTGTACCAAATTTTGTTTTGACACAATTTTTAAATGGACATGGTAAAGCTGATGAATACTTATCACGCTTTCACTTAACATCCAACCCCGAGTGCATGTGTGGTGAAGAATTTCAAACTGTGGTTCATCTCCTTTTCTGTTGTCCCATTTTCTGGAGAGAAAGACAAGAATTAATATTGAAGCTAGACTCTCTAGGAACTGAATTTTCTGCTCCGCTCACATCTTTGCTAATGAAGCCACAACAGTATAAGTACTTCATGATGTTTATAAACTCAGTGTTTAAACTTCTGAAATAGTTTAAATTAATATGCATCATTTCTTCCTTCTAGTATTTAAAATATGTTTGTTAAAATTGTATATTTTTATGTATCAACTCTAACCCTAATATACCACTGTGTAAAATAGTGTTCAATAAATCTGGATAAATATATATATATACTAAAGCAATATTTGATCGCTCTTTCTACTATTTTACTTTTAGTTTCTTTCCCTAGTTCTGGTTCTGCTACTCCATTTGGTGAAGATTCCTTTGCATCTACATTTTCTCAGTCTTCCTTTTTGCTTCCACCACGTGCTCTACATCCTTTTTACCCACGTAATTGACATTTGCGGAATTTCGCTTACACATGCTATCATTTCCTGTATTGACTGTTTCCTCTTTGGTAATACTTTTTTCTTATGTTGAGCCCAGTCTTGTGTGCTATTGAGTCTTACGCCCTGAGTAGTCGATTTTCCTCAATTACTTCCAGCTCTATTCCTTCCCAATACCATCTTCTGTACATACTTAGTTTGCATTCTTTCTTAAAGACAATGTATTTCGATTTCTGTTTGTTTCGTTTCATCCCCCATTACGGAATTTATCAGATGTTTCAATAGCTTTACTTAGCCCCACAACTGAAATAGAACCTGCAGCTAGGTCATCTGCAAACAGTAGCCCTAATATTTTCTTATTGTTAATGATAATACCTATAACCTTCTTAAATTCTCCCATCTCATCCGTAATAGCGTCTATAATTGATGGATTAAGTTCGCACCCCTGTCCAAGCCCTAAATTGAAGTTATGACTTTCATAAGTGCACAAGAGCACTTTTTGGTACTAATTGCCCGATTTCACCAACAGATGTTAAAAACGACGTTAACAAATGTAACGTAACAATTGTTATAGCGCTAACAAAGATGATAAATTTCCTCCATTTCACAAACCTGTTTTCTGAAAATCTTAACAAACACGTGTTAATGTCAAGAGACTTGTAAATATTACAGCTATAGAAGGCTATGGATGAGTCGTATTATTCTCTGAACGTACTGAGGTGCGCTTTTGTTTTCATTTCCGTCTGCACACAGCTGAAAAAATGGCGGGAAAACTAAATTGTAAAAAAAAGCAGTGAGAAAAGTTTCTAATTGATGGTGAAGGAATTGTTAATTGAATTGGTGACGAAGTATAAGGATATCGTGGAAAATAAGAGGACGGATGCGGTGAATGTAAAAGAGAAAGATGTCACGGGGAAAAAAGCTGGAAACGAATTTAATTCAAATGCATGTGTCACTACTAGAAGCACCAAACAACTTCGTCAGTATTACGTAAATATAAAACGAGGTGCGAAGAAGGATAAGGGACAAGTGACTTGAACGTTTCAGGACGGGAGATGGGCAGTGTATTATCCACATAATTCAGTGAATTATAAAATCGCAAAGCTATTAATACTAGAGGCAAAGGCGAGATCAGCGTATTCCTTTCGTTGCTTGTTCTAACTCAGTATTAAGTAAATTTAAAACGAAGGGCGAAGAAGGACAAGTGACGAGTGACTTGAACGTTTCAAGACGGGAGGTGGACAACGTATTATCCACGTAATTCAGTGAATTATAAAATCCCAAAGTTATTAATACTTGAAGCAAAGGCGAGATCGGCATATTCCTTTCGATGCTTGTTCTAACTCAGCATTAAGTAAATTTAAAACGAGGAGCGAAGAAGGACAAGTGGCGAGTGACTTGAACGTTTCAAGTCGGCAGGTGGGTAGTGTGTTATACACATAATTCAATGAATAATAAAATCTCAAAGTTATTAATAATTGAAGCAAAAGTGAGATTGGCATATTCCTTTCGATGCTTCTTCTAACTCAGTATTAAGTAAATTTAAAACAAGGAGCGAAGAAGGACAAGTGACGAGTGACTTGAACGTTTCAAGTCGGCAGGTGGGCAGTGTGTTATACACATAATTCAATGAATAATAAAATCTCAAAGTTATTAATAATTGAAGCAAAGGTGAGATTGGCATATTCCTTTCGATGCTTCTTCTAACTCAGTATTAAGTAAATTTAAAACGAGGAGCGAAGGACAAGTGACGAGTGACTTGAACGTTTCAGGACGGGAGGGGGACAGTGTATTATCCACATAATTCAGTGAATTATAAAATGTCAAAGTTATTAATACTTGAAGCAAAGGCGAGATCGGCATATTCCTTTGGATGCATGTTCTAACCTCTCTTGTACTTCCGCAGTACCCTTCATAGCAACTTGTTTCGACAGTCTATACCTCTGTAGAACATTTTGTTCTGATAGCTCCTCAAAATCATTTCTCCTCATAGGCCATACTCTATTACGAATGCCATTTAGACGGTCTTAAATATAGCAAATCAACAACAGTTGCGTTCATGCCCGCCATCTTGACTATTTACAATTTTTAAGAACTTAACAACAATAATTTGGCTTGTTAGTTTAACAAGAGATTTAACACAATTGTTAAGCTAACAGCTTTTGGTGAAATGCAATTTTTGTTTTAACTATTGCTAAACTTGTGTTAAGTCTTAACATCTGTAGGTGAGGTACATGCTTAGGCTTTCACGACCTGCGTTAATCCAATAGAATGTATTTCCCGGGCTTGAGGGCCGTGGTCCAGAATATCAAAATTCTCCTGACGTTTCGCTCATATCTCCGACGAGCATCTTCAGAGGATTCTAGCTGGGTACCTGTTGGAGTACTACTAGTACTAACGGAGATATGAGCGAAACGTGAGGAGAATTTTCATCTTCTGGACCACGGCCCACAAGCCCGGGAAATACATTCTATTGGATCTTTTGGTGAAATCGATCATAAGAGTTATATATACCATTGTGATCGTCTCACTAAGCTCTATCGTATGACATTAAAGACATCTCAAGTTTCAGACGTTTCCACTTGCTACTGAGTTAGTGAGTCTCATTGCTACACAAGTCCAGGGACTTCTGCTACTCAGACAGACATCGTGCGCATAAGCATAGTAAAGGACTCATCCAAAAACACTAAAGTATCTGGTGTTCAACTGTCTATGATCGACTTTCAGCAAGGTGACGTAACCTATGCCAGGGGCCAAAAAGCAAGACAAGTGGAAAGTGACTGCAAATAAGATTATTGATTATAGATCAAACATTGTTACTGCTAGCAAGAACTCTAGTGGTTTAATGACAGAGACATACCTAATCAAAGTAAACACAAAGTTTGCTGAAACCAGACTGAAGAAAGCTTACGATAAAGAAATTCCTCTGAAAGCTACAAAAGCCAAGGACTTGCTTTAGTTCTTTCTAAAAAATAATCGTATTTTCAAACTCTGAGTGATAAATATAGCAAAGAACAGATATCTAATGGGGAAGAATCAGGAAGTGAGGTGTGGGATTTAGATTAGGATAATGAATGAATCTAATGTCTAATTTTGTTATTATGCTACAAATAAAACGTGGTTCAACACACATATGAGTAGGTACTATAAAATATTTTGACCATCTATTGTATTTTAGAGCTAATTCCTCTACATTTGATAATACAGTGCTTTCCAGGACCGTAGTGGAGGGGGAACGCTGATGTACGCCGTCCTCCCACTATTTTTCAGAGGGCGACACAGTCCCCTTACTAATAATATTATTTATATTTGTTTTAATTCATTACCTTTCTTAATTAAAACATTTAAAATACTGCCTGATTTACAGTAACAAATTACATGGTTTTAAACTTAGAGCCACATAGGTTTGGGTTTGAGTGCCCGGTTCAGTGAGAGTTCAGTCCAGTTCATTGATGCTTGTGGTTGGGACTTGACAAACATCGCAACTAAAAATAACAATGTACACGAGGCGGGAAAAGCGTGCTACGTGTCGAAGTCGCTGTAATTTGCGTCTACTCCTCTTGCATCGTTTAAAAGTGTCTACGACCAATATGTGAGATTTCAGAAACCCTTGAATTCATTTGTCAGTTTAGTGTTAACAGATCCTCAGGGTACTTCTGTGTTGTCTCAATCTGGAATGTCACAAGATTCTATAAAGTACTATAAACTATTGTTTAAATATAGAATAGTATTAGTGCCATAGTTTCTTATTTAATTATGAAACGTACTATAGACGATTATTTTACTAAACCTAAATCCGCGGTTCCCTTTGTCTCTGAATGTTCTCCAATCAGTAAAACTAACAATCAAATACAAACCAGTGAAATAATTTCTAGTCATTTGGAGTCCGGAAACTCGCCTGATTATCCTGTATGTTGGAGTGACAGTACGTGGAGTGAATTCAAGACAAAGTATGAGTGGTTAGTGTCCAAGATAGGCAAATTCGGGTGCTCAGTTTGTAAAAACGTGCAAGATTTAAAAGGAAACAAATCACAGGGAGTTTATAGTTCTAAGGAATTGAGTGGAGTTCTGGTGGGTCCAAGTGGAGGAACTAAAGGTGCCCAACTAACATCTCTAAGAAAATATCCACAAACATAATAATTCTGAAGCTCATGTAGCAGCTTGCATACAAGAGAAAGAAAGACAAGAAAATGTTCTGCAAAACTTTGTTTTGTAACGAAATATGTTGTTGTTTACTAATGGTACTGGGAATTAGTTGATTTGCATCATTTTTCCCCTGACTTGCCAATATAAAGCCTGTAGATTCTCATTTTTGAGACTATTACATTTATCCAAATGATGTTTGTTCATGATGACATCCTCTTTACAGATAGTACATTTGGGTGTAGGTATGCAGTGTATTTTATAAAGGTGTTCTGCAAGACAATCATGGCCAGTTTCCATTCTAAATAGGGCCACTGCAGTTTTTCTTGCTAATTTTTGTATGTAAGTTTTGTCTCCAATGTTCTTATAATCCTTGTCTTTTAGTTTATCTTCTTCATCAAGTCTCTGCTGTCTTTTAAAATGTAGCTTAATGTTGTTTAATTTTTTATTAATTTCAATATTTCTTACAGGTTTTATATTTTGAATTGCATCTTTTTTGCTAGTTGGTCAGCATGTTCATTGCCCAAAAATCCAACATGGAGTGGAATCCATTGCAGGGTGACATGGTTTCTTGATTCAACAGCTTTAATTAAACTTCTTATTTCTGTGATGTTTCTTGTTGTTTTGTTTTTATTATTTACAATCCCATCTATGGCCGATTTTGAATCTGTTAAGATAACTATGTTTTACATTATGTACAGTCTGTATAGGACGTTCTGCAGTGCTGCTTTTATGGCTGTTTGTTCTCTGTCATAATGGTTTGAAATTTCGTCTAGTGTTATATACTGTATACTCCTGCACCAGCATCTTGTTTGTTAATAAAGAATCCATCTGTATATATTCGGAGCCATTATTTTTCTGGATATCTTTCATTTTCTGTGGCTATTGCTCTCATTTCATCTGGTGAATTGTTTTGCTTATGTATTGTATATAATAGGTCATTCTTATAATGTACATCAATATATTCTGTTGGGCTCGTTTCCTCTATTGTTGTTATATTTGTTGATATTATCTTCTTGTGTTTTCAGTTATTGATGTATGTTCTGAAGCTTGTTTGGGTTTTTAGATTGCTTATATTATCCGCTATGTGATACCACTTGTGTCTATTTCTGTTAACTTGCAGTTTTTGTGTTAGGGTAATTGCCTTTAGTTCATGTAGCGAAATATAACAAACTGTATTCAGATTTTCCTAAGCTTCTGAGTTTACAAATTGAAAATGGACAGGACATGGGCAAAACACTACACAGCAAACTCAGTTGTGTCAACTCTTTCTGTACCTATGTCATCTCTCATCTCTGATGTTTTACTATTAATGGACCTCCAGTACATATGTGGAACCAAGAGAATTACATAAAAGAATGGATAAGAAGTCATAGGCATGCTGAGGACCGCAAAGCATGAAGGCGAATCTACAAGCGCAGCATTCTGATTGGTTCTCCAGCATCTGGAAAATTTTTAGATGAGTCCCCCCACCTTTTTGTTAGGAATACGGCGCTGAATGAGAGTGCGAATGTGTGCGTGATCTGATGATTAAAACCCAACGAATACGAGTTAACACCTTCGATATGTTCTAAAAGAAAACGGCCGACGATATGACTATTGCAGTTACAGTTTGCCCAATTTATTATCAAACTTATTTCCAAGAAATGACCCTTTACTTCCCCATTCCACTCTACACCCGCCGGTACAAAGCCGATACTGAGTAAATAGCACTAAGCGTTTTGTGGTTTTCTTGGGTCGGATTGCACTGTTGCCAAATATGCCAGTTGCACATCAGTTCTGTGTTGCTAGTAACCTAAATAAGATGTTTCTCTTTAGATCGTGGCTAAATAGTGAGAGTTTTAATAACGAGAACGAGGAAATTAACGAAGGTAGTGCGAATGGTGAAATTAACGACGCTAATGTGAATAGTGACTTAATAAATTGTGAAGCACAGCAACTGTCATTTTGGCGGATTCACTGCTTCAGAAGACTTATTTCTTGGTTGCTTTCTTCTACAGTTCCCATGTTCTACGACTTTAAATAAATACTTATGACAAACACGTCCACCAAGAATTAAACATTTTGGAACTTTCTAAAAACTTGTACAAACAACTCCTACTAGAAGGACCGCCATCCGTCATTTTGACGCGTACGGAAGTGTGAACAATAGCCTTCGGATCTGTCCACATCTGTTGTTTTCCTTCCTGATTGATTAATGGCACTCTGCAGACCCTTTGTCGATGAGTAAGAAAGCTTTATTGCCCAAGTGCATGTATTTATGAGGTGTTGGAGCAAAAACTTTCCGTTGAAGTTGTTATGTTCGAATACCTGGGAATCCCATTTTTCAGGAATACAATGAGCAGAAACAAATTCGCTGAAATTTTGTGGTTTATGCAATTTGAAGACAAGGACACACGTTTTCAAAGACTAAATACAGATCGTTTTGCAGCTGCTACTCATGTCTGGAATCCTTTTATTGCCAATTCCTTGCAGTGTTACACTCCAAGTGAAAATATTACTGTGGATGAGGAATTGTTTCCTTGCAAGGCTAGATGCTCTTTCTTTCAATATATGAGCAATAAACCGGACAAATTTGGAATAAAGTTTTGGCTTGTAGTTGATGCAAATTCAGAGTACCTGGTGAATGGTTTTCCTCACCTGGGCAAAGACGATCAGCGCCCCACAGGTGTTCCTCTTGCAGAGCATGTTGTAATGCGTCTTATACCACCCTTTGTTTTTGCAGGAAGAAATATTACATGTGACAATTTTTCCACAACCAAATACCTTGCAGAAAATTTGAAGAGTGTGGGCACAGTAAAGAAATGTAGAAGGGAAATCCCTCAATCAGCAAAATGTGCTACAACACCTTTGCACACAACTGTACTTTATAAGTCAGGTGACATAACTCTGACATCCTATCAGGGGAAAAAGAACAAAAAGGTACTTCTTTTGAGTTCAATGCATGACACAGTTACTATAAATAAATAACATCCTAAAATGCTACCAGAATCAATGGCGTACTACGATAACACCAGGTACGGCGTTGACGTCATCGATCAAATGGCTGGACTGTACACAGTGAAATATGGATGCAGAAGGCAGACTATGCATTAGGTAGCCTATGCATTTTTATTCATTTTGCTGGACTTGACAGCTATGAATGCAGGGGTACTCTATAAGGAAATAACAGGTGAAAAAGTAAGCAGACGTCAGTTCATATACAACTTAGCAAAAGAGTTACCTTCAGCATGTAAATCCACAAGGGTACAAAATGCACTTCCTAACACAATACCTCAGCAGAGCAACATTTGGAACACTTGCCAAATTGGCGGATGCAAAGGGAAGAATAGGAGCAAGCATTTATGTAACAAGTGAAGCAAGTTTAGGCAACTCTGAATACACGTGTGTTAGGTGCTACAATGCTGCAGTTCGCTATGAATCAGCGAAATCAGGTTTATAAGTGTTTTTCTACTATATTCTGTAGTACTCAAAATTTTATGTTGAAACACGCGTGTTTGCTAAGGGAAGTTGTCCATTTCACATTTGGTTATCGAATACATTTGGATTAATTTTTAGGCTTAAAGTGTACATTTTATCGTGTAATTCTTTAGACAAAAGTACAATTATATACTGGTAAACTATATCAATAATATTAAATAAACTGGTATGCATTCAAATTTGTTTACTATTTTAAAAAAGATAAATAAAACTACACTCGTCAAAATGAGGGGTTGGTCGTTCTCGGTAGACCATACTCGCCGGTCCTTCTAGTGTTAACGAAGCTGATGATCCTAATCTGTTAATACAACCGTCAGCTAGGACTCCAACCAAGAAAAGAGACGTTATAGCGAGAGGAAGCAAGATCAAGTAACACAGCGCATATATGTTAGTGAGTTTTAGAAACTTTCTGAAAACTGTAATTGAAAATGGGGGGGGGGTACTACCGCCGAAAAATTTGAATAAATTAACTGCCGACGCGGCTGGTGAAGGAATAACAATGATCAGAAAAATTGCATGAATTGATATCGCTAGTTGCAGCACTTCAAATAAAAAGAAATTAAATAAAACTAAGTTTTCATTTGACAAGATCGACGACTTCAATTGTGATTTATTGCGTAGGACTGTGTAGGAATGTTACGCGAAAGGTGAATCTCCCACTGTTCGCCAATTTACGGAAATTGTGCATAAGAAGACGGTTGGAAGTGATTGTGTGTTCCGTATAGCAAACGTACAGTGTATAGTCTTTTATTATCTATGGGATTTGAGCATGGTGCTGCAAAAAGGAAATGTATTAGAGGTGAGTCAAATTAAATTATTGCGTGGAGGTATAAATATTTGAGTGGTTTGGATGACTGGATGGCTGTGTAGGCTTTTATAACGGATAAATCTTTCTGTTTATCCAGGAATATTTAAAGTGCATTTTATTAAATTGTATATATTACGTGTAATGTTATACTTTAAAATAATTCATTATATTTATGAATTGTGAACCTTGGGCTAAGAGTATTTGACAATAGTGTAGCAAAACTGCCAGGTCATAAATTACGGACCGCAAAGGGAAGAGGAAGTGTCGAGAGACCATGGGATGGGGAAGCGATGTTAAGAACCTGGACAAAATATAAAGGCGGGTATAAATAGAACAGAGAGAGAGAGAGAGAGAGAGAGAGAGAGAGAGAGAGAGAGAGAGAGAGAGAGAGAGAGAGAGAGAGAGAGAGAGAGAGAGAGAGAGAGAGAGAGAGAGAGAGAGAGAGAGAGAGAGAGAGAGAGAGAACACTATCGCACTGTACAGGAACAAACAAGAAGAGATATGGAATAATTTAATGAGAAACAGGTTGTTTTATTTCAAAATCATCGTTGTCCTTAAGACAAAAAGCATAAATCTACAAAGATAATTTACTGAAGGAAATTTTTGGAAGCAAATTGCGAATGAACTGAAATGTGAAATTGGGCCTCAGTTGTTTATATTATTTACTGTGGTATCTGTCTACTTTGTGAGAAACTTTAGGTTAGGTAGGCTATAAAATATTTTGTTTTATTTATATATGGAAAAACCAAAATGTAATGATGATGATGATGATAATAACCCACAGGGACATTGAGGCTATAATAAGAATCATATTTAGATATGATAAATATTGATCTAACATAAATGTTTTTCTCAATCTAATGTCTGTGAATATTCTTGGACACTCGTCTAACAAATGCGCTTCCGCGCCATGCACCAAGACAAGGTATAATATAGCACTTAGAAATATTTGTGTAGAACAGTACTTTCCGAAGTACAATGACAATTGATAATAAGCTGATAATGATTGTTGGTATTCATTGTCATTATTAGCTTATTATTATTTGCATCAATTGTCATTGTACTTCGGAAAGTACTGTTCTACACTAATATTTCTAAGTGCTATAGTATACCTTGTCTTGGTGCATGGCGCGGAAGCGCATTTGTTAGACGAGTGTCCAAGAATATTCACAGACATTAGATTGAGAAAAACATTTATGTTAGATCAATATTTATCATATCTAAATATGATTCTTATTATAGCCTCAATGTCCCTGTGGGTTATTATCATCATCATCATCATCATCATCATCATCATCATCATCATCATCATCATCATCATCATCATCATCATCATCATCATCATCATCATCATCATCATCATCATCATCATCATCATCATCATCATTATTATTATTATTATTATTATTATTATTATTATTATTATTATTATTATTATTATTATTATTATTATTATTATTATTATTATTATTACTGCTACCGCTACCGCCACGACGACGACCACGACGACCACGACCACCACGACGACCACGACCACCACGACGACCACGACCACCACGACGACCACGACGACCACGACGACCACGACGACCACGACGACCACGACGACCACGACCACCACGACGACCACGACCACCACGACGACCACGACCACCACGACGACCACGACGACCACGACCACCACGACGACCACGACGACCACGACGACCACGACGACCACGACGACCACCACGACCACGACCACCACGACGACCACGACCACCACGACGACCACGACCACCACGACGACCACGACGACCACGACGACCACGACGACCACGACGACCACGACCACCACGACGACCACGACCACCACGACGACCACGACCACCACGACGACCACGACGACCACGACGACCACGACCACCACGACGACCACGACGACCACGACCACCACGACGACCACGACGACCACGACGACCACGACCACCACGACGACCACGACGACCACGACGACCACGACGACCACGACGACCACGACGACCACGACCACCACGACGACCACGACGACCACGACGACCACGACGACCACGACCACCACGACGACCACGACCACCACGACGACCACGACCACCACGACGACCACGACGACCACGACGACCACGACGACCACGACGACCACGACGACCACGACCACCACGACGACCACGACGACCACGACGACCACGACCACCACGACCACCACGACGACCACGACGACCACGACGACCACGACCACCACGACGACCACGACCACCACGACGACCACGACCACCACGACCACCACGACGACCACGACGACCACGACGACCACGACGACCACGACGACCACGACCACCACGACGACCACGACCACCACGACCACCACGACGACCACGACCACCACGACGACCACGACGACCACGACGACCACGACGACCACGACGACCACGACCACCACGACGACCACGACGACCACGACGACCACGACCACCACGACGACCACGACCACCACGACGACCACGACCACCACGACGACCACGACGACCACGACGACCACGACCACCACGACGACCACGACGACCACGACGACCACGACCACCACGACGACCACGACGACCACGACGACCACGACCACCACGACGACCACGACCACCACGACGACCACGACCACCACGACGACCACGACGACCACGACGACCACGACGACCACGACGACCACGACGACCACGACGACCACGACCACCACGACCACCACGACGACCACGACGACCACGACGACCACGACCACCACGACGACCACGACGACCACGACCACCACGACGACCACGACCACCACGACCACCACGACGACCACGACCACCACGACGACCACGACGACCACGACGACCACGACGACCACGACGACCACGACCACCACGACGACCACGACGACCACGACGACCACGACGACCACGACCACCACGACCACCACGACGACCACGACCACCACGACGACCACGACGACCACGACGACCACGACCACCACGACGACCACGACCACCACGACGACCACGACCACCACGACGACCACGACGACCACGACGACCACGACCACCACGACGACCACGACGACCACGACCACCACGACCACCACGACGACGACGACCACCACGACGACCACGACGACCACCACGACGACCACGACGACCACGACCACCACGACCACCACGACGACCACGACCACCACGACCACCACGACGACCACGACCACCACGACCACCACGACCACCACGACCACCACGACGACCACGACCACCACGACGACGACGACCACCACGACGACCACGACGACCACGACCACCACGACCACCACGACGACCACGACCACCACGACGACCACGACCACCACGACCACCACGACCACCACGACCACCACGACCACCACGACGACCACCACGACGACCACGACCACCACGACCACCACGACGACGACGACCACCACGACCACCACGACCACCACGACCACCACGACCACCACGACCACCACGACGACCACGACCACCACGACGACCACGACCACCACGACCACCACGACGACGACGACCACCACGACCACCACGACCACCACGACCACCACGACCACCACGACCACCACGACGACCTCGACCACCACGACCACCACGACGACCACGACCACCACGACGACGACGACCACCACGACGACGACGACCACCACGACCACCACGACGACGACGACCACCACGACCACCACGACGACCACGACCACCACGACGACCACGACGACCACGACCACCACGACGACGACGACCACCACGACGACGACGACCACCACGACAGCGACGACCACCACGACCACCACGACCACCACGACGACCACGACCACCACGACGACCACGACCACCACGACGACGACGACCACCACGACGACGACGACCACCACGACCACCACGACCACCACGACGACCACGACCACCACGACCACCACGACGACGACGACCATCACGACGACCACGACCACCACGACCACCACGACCACCACGACGACCACGACCACCACGACCACCACGATGACGACGACCACCACGACCACCACGACCACCACGACCACCACGACCACCACGACCACCACGACGACCACGACCACCACGACCACCACGACGACCACGACCACCACGACCACCACGACGACCACGACCACCACGACGACGACGACCACCACGACGACGACGACCACCACGACCACCACGACGACGACGACCACCACGACGACGACACGACCACCACGACGACCACGACGACCACCACGACCACGACCACCACGACCACCACGACGACGACGACCACCACGACGACCACGACGACCACGACGACCACGACGACCACGACCACCACGACCACCACGACGACGACGACCACCACGACGACCACGACCACCACGACGACCACGACCACCACGACGACCACGACCACCACGACGACCACGACCACCACGACCACCACGACGACGACGACCACCACGACCACCACGACGACCACGACCACCACGACCACCACGACCACCACGACCACCACGACGACGACGACCACCACGACGACCACGACCACCACGACCACCACGACGACCACGACCACCACGACGACCACGACCACCACGACGACCACGACCACCACGACGACCACGACCACCACGACCACCACGACGACGACGACCACCACGACCACCACGACGACCACGACCACCACGACCACCACGACCACCACGACCACCACGACGACGACGACCACCACGACGACCACGACCACCACGACGACCAAGACCACCACGACCACCACGACCACCACGACGACCACGACCACCACGACGACCACGACCACCACGACCACCACGACGACGACGACCACGACCACCACGACGACCACGACCACCACGACCACCACGACCACCACGACGACCACGACCACCACGACGACCACGACCACCACGACCACCACGACGACGACGACCACCACGACGACCACGACCACCACGACGACCACGACGACCACGACCACCACGACCACCACGACGACCACGACCACCACGACGACCACGACCACCATGACCACCACGACCACCACGACGACCACGACGACCACGACGACTACGACGACCACGACGACCACGACGACCACGACGACCTCGACGACCTCGACGACATCGACGACCACGACGACCACGACGACCACGACGACCACGACGACCACGACCACCACGACCACCACGACGACGACGACCACGACGACCACGACGACCACGACGAACACGACGACCACGACGACCACGACGACCACGACCACCACGACCACGACCACCACGACCACGACTACGACCACGACTACGACCACCACGACGACGACGACTACTAACTACTAGCTTCTATCAAATAAGGACTGCTTCAATTTCAAAAAAAAGTAGCTTCGTGAAATTTAAACAGTGTATAATATACCACAGAAGAGAAAGTCTCCGGGGGATGAGCTTGGCTCTCACCAAGGCGGCCCGGGTTCAATCCCAGGCGACCGCAAAGTGAGATTTGTGGTGGACAACACGGCATTGGGGCGGGTTTTCTCTGGGACCTCCGGTTTCCCCCGCCATCTCATTCCACCGGTGCTCCATCTTCATCTCATGTATCATCAGTGTCACCGCCTGCGGTGCCGTATGTAGTAAAAGCGGGCGTTAAACACTACACATTTTTCATTTCCGGGGGATGAGACGCAGGGGGGTTTGAAAAAGGTTCCTAGGCCCCCCTCCACGGTAGCTTATGACACCCCATGTCAGTTTAGTTACAGAAAATTCAAAAACATTCTGACGGCTTCTACTTCTGTGAATGAATCTTCTCGGTTTTAGTGTACAGAGTGAATAGGGCACATGTCTTTAACGGTCTGCTTCTTGTGTAGCATGCGTTCTCTGTCACACACATTCGCTGTCCTTGTGCCACTGTGTAAGGAGGCGCATTCCTTTCAGGGAGCTTTTTTGCTTTGCGGACAGTAGTACAAATTGAATTCAAAAACATATCGCTGCCAATATTTAAAAGATGTTTAATAATATTGATAAGGTACTTATTTTATTTTGATGTTGACGTTATAATGCCATTGTGAATGGCAAAACGAATTACACATTCATGTCATACGTTCAAGTCCTCGCGTAATGTTAAGTTTCTATGTAAATGGGACTTTATAGTTGAACAAAATATTTCGCGCAAAAAAATGTATCTCGTGAAAATAAACAATTTATTTCAAATATTTTATTTTGTGAATTAAACTATTTTGGAGATATTCCTTTTATTTGTATGAATTTTCCCAAGAGTTACACTTTTCTGCAATTTAGCTTTTGGCCGTGCAAAAATAATGGTATTTTGAAAAGTTTCACACAGTAACCCTCTCTTTAAAGTTTGGAGAATTCCTTAAGTCCTGCTGTAGTCTCACATTCCCTTGCACTTCCAGATAATTTAGTAATAAGTTTATTTTTGCAATCTTTTTCTTTAAGTTACGTCCTCAAACGTCATATCATGTGAATTAGATGGGTAAAATGATGTTCAAATGAGTCTAGGGTACTTAGAGCTTAGTGTTACCCGACATTCGTCGTTCAGGACAGGGGAAAAATCCCATGAAAACCTTGTACAGAAAACTGCAGATTCGAACTTGGCTCCTCTTGAACATATGACTGACATGCTACCCTTACGCTACAGAGGTGGTCATAGTGCCATGTTAATGTCAACAAAGAAAGCATGTGCTTTAGATAACATATAAAAACTTACGTGTGTATTCTTTTGACTTCGTACCGATAATGATTGAATAATTGATACATAGATCAATAGTAAATATTCATAAAATAAACCAAAAGGGAAGTCATAGTCGCTACATGGGTTGGTGCCACTTTGTACTCCGTGGCCTAGAGTCGCATTTCGCGCCAAGATTCACACACACGATTGAAACTTTTGAAAGGTGCAGATGCACCGTAGAGTTGACCCTGGAGCACCGGACCTCCCCGCTAAGTTGATTGGCAAACGTTCCTTATATACTACATGTAGTGCCAGAATTGTATCCGCGAGAGTGCACAATATTCGTTTATTACAAATTAATGCTTGTATAGTTTTATGCCAGTGCTGCACTGTTCGGTTACACTAATACTTTTACAACGTTTGATAAGTTAATATTTCCTCCTCATTCAAATAAGTGCAAACACCAATGTATCAGGGGAAAAAAAAAAACAATCTGGAGCCGTGATCAAGCTACATATACACACAGACAGACACACAGACAGTCAGACAGACACACAGACAGACACACACCATTGGTATTTGGTTGGAATCAACAATTATATAGATAGGAGTTTAACTTCAGCTATAGTTAGCATCTCGGTAGCGTAGATGGTAGCGTGTCTGCCTCACGTTTAAGATGTCCCGAGTTTGAATCTTGGTCAGGTTGAGTTACCTGGATAAGGTTTTTCCTGTGGGTTTCTTTATCCTTAAAGACGAATGTCAAGTAGCTCTAAGCTCGATGGACGCCGGACTCATTTGAACATCATTTCACCAATTTCGTTCGTCGTCCGATATTACTTAACGTTGGAGAACGTAAATTACAACAACGCTATAGTTACTATATACTTTGTTCATAAACTTCCAAATTTAAGTAATTATTTATTAAATATATCTGACACAAAACAAATTAATGTGTCACACTATCAAGACTTTCTATACTACATATAGTAAGGTTTCATTACTGTGACTTTGCGGGTTCGTAGAATGGAAAGTCTTGTTTGCAGAAATTTAAAATGTTCTCTATTGCAGTAAATAGTTACTATGTACAGCCCTTGCAGCAGTAAAAATGACGTGACATACTAACAGCAGTCTTCAAAGTCGTCTCGTTCGCCCCGCTGCACGTAAACAAACGAAAGAAATCACTGCGGTACAGTACAGATGTCCACACACATGTTTAATACGATATCAAATTGTGCAGGAGTTATTCTCAAGTACGAGGGTGGTCTGAAAAGTTTCCGACCTCTTCTTAAATTCCTCTTAAATTCATCTTTATTCAGGGGTATATTTATTAATCTATATATCAAACTAATGCAAACAGCAAATTTATGTGAAAAAAAAGTTATAACTTTTATTTTTTATGTAGTTATCAATATGAGTAGACTTCCTATAAATACCAAAGTTTAATTTATTACTATTTCTTATTATCTTTAGATCTAGAAATGGAAGAAATCCGTTAATTTCAGTCTCTAATATAAATTTTATAGCTTTATCTTGCAAATTTAGTAATTTTAAAACATCGTTTATGAGTTTATCAGGAATAATTGCAAAAATATCATTAATATATCTATACCAAACTTTAAAAATTAAAATTTAAAGGTTTCTAGCGTTCGTAACGATGACAGCTTTGTTTCCAGTTGAAGATGTGTATATGTTTACATGAAATCGCGATCCCGGAGAATTTATAAGATTTATCATCATTTCTTATAAGATAAGTGAATTTTTAAGTTCCAAATTGTTATATTTGTATAGAGTCCCTACTCTTTAACAGTTGAGAACTCCCCGGCAGGTCACCCGATCCCAGTCCTGTCACGGCCCCACCACACCGGGCTCGGAGACTGGAGGCGAAGTGTTTACCAGGAGCATATCATCCTGCCATGCACCACCGAGACACCCGCCGTAACTTCTACTCTGAAAAAGACCACCAGATGAGAGATGATGTGAAATGATAATGGAGATTTAATGGAGGGACAGAATATCCGGGTGATGTCATTAACCTATCCAGCATTCGCCTAGCGACCCGGGAAAACCCCCGTAAAAACCCATGGGTCAGGTAGGTCGACCATGGGAATCGAACCTGGACCTGCCGAATGCGAAGACGAAACCGCCTGAGACATTCTGCTCGGTACATTACACTGATATGTAAAATTTAACTTTTTGTTTGAAATGGTAAAATATGCATTTTTATACTAGTCTATCGAATTTATGTTATATTATTAAATATAAGTTAATAAATCCATAAATGCGAACACAACACTCTTCATAATTAACTAATGTTTCACATCATCACTTAAATTTGAACATTTAACCAGTTTGTTACATACTGCCTTGGAATGAAATGAAAATTTTGTGGAGTTCCTACTATGGAAAGAATTTTGTACATCTCTTTTCAGCGACCAGAAATAATCAGTTATCATATTCACATTCCACTTTCCGTGGTAGCTTCTTTCCATTTCCTTTATGTCCTGGTGAAATCTTTACCCTGCTTCTCACTGACCCAGCCGAGATTTTCTCGAAAAAAGTTCAAATGAGAGTGCAGGAAATGTACCTTCACACTCATATTGCAGCCCAGCTTTCGAAAGTTCTCATCAGGCTCATTTTCTACAATATTTTTATAATTTGGATTGCTGTAATTTGCCAGAAAGTTTTTGACGACACTTAAAACCAATCCATGTCTGTTTTTCAGTATCTGTCATTGTTTCTTCATATAAGGTATCAGAAATCAACTTCCTAATTTGTGGACCAACAAATACTCCCTCTTTAATTTTAGCATCAGATATTCCAGGGAAGTTCTTGCAGATATATTTGTACCAGTTGCCATCCTTATTCAAAGCCTTCATATATTGCTTCATTAAGCCTAATTTTATGTGGTAAAAGCACATTTTTGGGGTCCACAAGGCACTCGTGAATTACTTTTCATTCCTGCCACGAGAGTGTCTCTCTGCTTCAAATTTGTTCTTGTCCAGTGCTTGAACAACAAAACTGCCACAGATATGGCAAAATATATCAGGGTTATTTTTACACTTTCTGGAAGACATATTGCTTCACATTCTCAAAATATGTATGACATACAACTGCCTATCACAAAAACAGATCCTCCGCAGTTATAGACGGAGCTAAATTTGCAGGTATTGGTCTTAAAATAAGGCATGTATTGTTGTCTGTTACACTGCTACATTGCTATAATGTTGTGAAGCACTTTAATTTCAACAAAGAAATCAGTATTGTTTCTTCGTTTACTGGTTTCTTTTCAGTTCCATACAATATACGAGGGCTGTTCAATAAAGAATGATCTCATTTTTTTCTGACAACGTACCTTTACTCATCCTCATAATTTTGATGGTCCTTCTCAAAATAGTCTCCCCTGAATGTGATGCCCTTTTCCCAGCGTTTCTGCCAGTCTTCAAAGACATGCAGGAAGCCATTTTATGACAGATGCTTCAAAATCGCCTCCGCAGCCTTCACCACTGCTTCTGATGATGGATAATGCCTCCCACGAAGGCGTTTCAAGTTAGGGAATAGAAAAAAGTCACATGGGGCTAAATCCGGACTATAGGGAGGGTGCGGGATGTCCTTCACGTTGATTTTTGCAAGATATTCAGCAACAACATTGCAATATGCGGCTGCGCATTATCGTGGTGCAGCATCCAGCCTGATTTACGGAAATGTGGTCTTTTGCGCCTGACATGGACTTGCAATGTTTTCAGGACATCCCTGTAGTATTGTCCAGTTACTGACGTGTGTGCAGGTACAACATGCTGATAAACCATTCCATGAATATCAAAGAATGAGATGACCCTAACTTTCCCAGCAGAAGCAACCACTTTTGCTTTTTGGAGGTTGGTGATGAAGGAGATATCCACACTGAGCTTTGTTGTTTGCTCTCAGGATCAAAATGATGTAGCCAAGTTTCATCAGCAGTGATTACGTTTGAAAGAAACTCCGGATCTTCCTCTTACATCAACTTTAACTGCACGCAGACCTGTACGCGAATGTCCTTTAGTTCGGGTAGCCATCACGCACAAACACGTCTCGTGTGTAATGCTTCTGTCACTAACGTGTGGGTGGCACCCAATGAAATGTTCAGTATTTCAGAAAGTGATCTTAAGGTAATTCGTCGATCCTCTCTCACAATGGCAGCAGCACTGTTGATGTTTCCTTCTGTAAGAGCAGTAAGTGGAGCACCGGGACCACCTTCCTTTGAAATTGATTGTCTCCCCTCTTTAAACATTTTAAACCACCTTCGAGCTGTACTGTAGGGAAGAACAGACTCTCCATAGGCCTCCTGTAACATTGTATAGGCCTCGACTGAGGATTTGTTGAGATGAAAGCAGAATTTCAAAGCCGCATATTGTTCCTCGCATTTTACTTCCATTGCAGCGTTAGGTGATATTGAACATGTCTGAACTTGCCTTGTTCTCACAGGCGGGAACCAGGGTTAACAACAATGAAACTACTACGGCGTGTTTGTTTCACATTAAGCTAACAGAATATAAGATTATTGAATTTTAGTGCGAAAATTATGACTATAAAAATGATGATCATTCTTTATTGACACCCCTTGCATTTATGCACAGAACTACATTAAAGCATTTTAGGTCAAACTGATTACAGTTTTGGAATCAACACAACAAATTTAGTAAAGCAGACCTATTTCGGAGGAAATCCCAGAATCATGCATAACGGTGGGATTTAATCAAATGTTTGCTGGAACTTTTGGATAAATAAAAATTTATAGAGATAGTTTCTGCGATTTACTTGAATATTTTCAGTGTCGTACCCATAGAACATATTGAACTTAAATATTAAGTTGTGTATTTCGTTTTTTTAAGTTACACCTTTTATAACAAAGAATAAAATAAATAAAGCACACGGAAAATTCCCGATGAAATTTTGATATTGAATTTTGGGTAAAAACAGTACTTTGTATACAAAACGAACGCGCCTGAACATATTTTATTTGCTACATTGAACTGTCAGTTTGAAATGGTGAACATATTAAGTTAGTTGCATTCTTGGTATCGATATCAGCACATCGAATGCCTTGGCGTTAAACCTCTCAATGACATCACTTTGTGTGTGTGGAGCGAATCTTTAAGTCAGATCACGTCCATCGTGTGTAATAAAAGAAAACTTTCTCAGCAACACACGCACGCCCCTAGCGGCTTCCTGCCGAAACATTCCTGAACAATTGCCGGGATGAGATCAATTCTATTATTGTTGTTCGATACTTTTGTTCGTTGATCGCGACTGCCGATGGCATTGTAATGTTCTGGCGAATGGCCCAAGGGTGGCGAAACAATGCCAACAAAGGATTAAGGATACAAAAATGTTGATTGTCCGATAGCAGCACCTAGCGATGGAGTAGAAAGATTAGTGGCTTTGAGCACGGTCAGGGATGGACTGACTGGTGGCTGGCATGGCAACTCCGTTCTACTCTGTGCTATAATTTATCTCAACCTTGTTTAATCCTGCTGTAAACATCTGGTTGGGAGGAGAGAGACAAAAATGGTTAAGCTGTTGATTGGTTTAGCGGACGTTTTCTTCTGTTTGCACACGTACGATAAACCTCTCCTTTAAGTACAGTACTGTAAGTAGTTTTCTGAACAGTGCTCTGTGCGAGGTAATTTCGGAAGGAGAAAAGTATGCAAATGTTTCGATTCTTATAAACGTAATAGCCCCACATTTTATCTAACTCCTTCTTATACCACACAGATATGTTCTATGTACTGTATACAGATTAGACAGAAGACAGGTGAAATTATACACACTATGAACTTATTAAGTTAAATTAAGCTGCATTTTATTTAACAATTACTAAATGAAACTGGTATTATATATTTTTACATTCCTATACCAGGCAGCTCTCTCACAACGAGGTCTGTATCGAGTTGAATGCTGATTAAGATGTTATTGTTTATAGTGTAGGGTTACTTCTGATATTTAACACTGTATTTCCTGTACATCGCGCGTACCTCACAAGCCCAGGAACACTTAGGGTAAGGTGCCCTAATGTGGAATACGTGCCTAATGTGAAATACCTATGTTCTCACTCTGTATGAAAGTGACATTTATTGGGAAAGAGTGCAACTGCTACCGCAGGAACGCTAGTGTAGAAGGCAGTGCTCTTTGTTCCTTGCTAATGTTCAGTGGCCTTTCTGTGTCACCATAAAGGTTTGCCCAAGTTTTGAGTTTTTGTGACTTGGCGATTGAATGGGCAGTGCATCTGGATAAAGTAAGTATAATTAACATTTACTTTTTATATTTTGATATATGAATCATAGTGGGAATAACCTGAATAATTTACTAAAAGGCTGCTATAACTGGCTCATGTGCTGAATGGTTAAAACAAAATGGCGAAAATGTTCCTAATGTGGAATACCGCATTGATCTCAATGTTGAATATTCCATATTGGGAACACCTTTATATGGTAATAATTGTTATAATGCTTTTGGACATAGAAGCCAAAATAATTAAATAGTATTAATTTCACCACCTTCAGTTAGTGGTCAGGATGCATAAATGAGATGTAAACATTTATCACCTCGAAATTCGCTCAGAATAAACTTGTAGTTTTATCTTATTACTTTATTTCTTTTCTTCTGCTCTAACTTAAATATTTCAAAACTATTTCTACCAAATTTGGTTGATATTCTATTTGCTCATATGTTGTCTAGAGTATTCCATATTAGGATCACTATGTGCCCAATAGGAAACAAGTGTGCATTTCTAGAATATGTTTTGTTATGATTAACTTTACAGACTGTCTGCTTTGTGTTTTGAATACTATATTCCTAAGTTAGCGAGGAATTGTTTTATCAGTTATCAGATTTATATATCAAATTTAAGGGCAATAAATTAAGTACATATTAGGTCATCTTACTATATGTATATGCAATTTAAAATCAGTAAGCTTTTCATAATGGAGCAGGCCGGTGTGTCAGCCGAAATAAAACACAATCGAGGCAAACCTTTAAAGTGGCGAGAGGCGAATGATCGGGTATTGTTTCGCGGAGCTTAAAGAAAGAAACCCGTAATCGTCTATAAAAACATTGAGAAAGAAACTGGAGATCTCCTTGGTGTTTCCGCAATTAGTGTACATAGTGTTAGAATGGAACAGCAAGCATCCGGAACTCTAAGAACACCGGGAAAATAGCGTAAATGCAAACAGCGCATGGAGAAATACGACGATTTTACGAAAAGTGCTATACGCTTAAAGTTAATGATTATTTTAATGTGTAACCCAACTCCATTTATTTACTGTCTAGAAGTTAGCGCTGCTATATATACTGCTAGTGTTGCAAAACTTATGTGCGTGCATGTAGCGTTTAGCACGTGGCGAGTTGAGTTAGCCCCGTCTTTTTGTTTACAGCAGGATGAAACTAGCGTGAGATAGAGTATACTAATTAGCATACTCCCGGTTTCTCACTCATTACAAAATGCTACTGAATGTCAGGGGCGGTTCTTCCTT
This sequence comes from Mantis religiosa, assembly GCA_030765055.1. Lineage (NCBI taxonomy): Eukaryota > Metazoa > Arthropoda > Insecta > Mantodea > Mantidae > Mantis > Mantis religiosa. The sequence goes on along the minus strand of JAUKNK010000240.1, from coordinate 484,189 downwards.
GATGCGTTTGAATCGCCGAGTCACCGATCGTTTTTCAATAACTTGCATAGTTATGCTTAAGTTGTGCTCGGGAAGCAAGCCAGATGAAAAGACGAAAGGAAGCTAAGAAAGGAAAATCTTTAATACAGAAAGCGTCAGATAAGCCTACCGCTACAGCCTGCATCCCATTTACCGGCAATCTATCCGGCAGAATCAGCAGAATTCTCGCCAATTACATCAGGACCATACACAAGCCACCTCCGAAGATTAAACATCTGCTGAGACCAGTGAAAGACAAACTGGACTTCCAAGTTTCGGGAGTGTGCCGCATCCCCTGTGAATGTGGGACACCGTATATAGGACAAACTGGAAGGACCATTGCTACCAGAACAATCAAACGTGAACTGAGTATTCGTTTAATGCAATTTGAGAAGTCTGGGCTGGCAGAGCATTGTTTTGATAACGACCATAGAGCCAACTTTCGGGAGATGACCATCTTGGCAAAATGCAACAGTTACCGGTAGCGGAGAGTTAAAGAGGCTTTGGCCATTTCCTCTGAGAGGAGCACGCTTAATCGTGATGCTGGATTTCAGTTCAGCTCCTCTTGGAAACCGGCCTTAAGCATGGAAATCCGTCGACTTAAGCACAGATCAATACAGCTTGATAATCAAGTTAAGTAGTTACGTTTCTTTCACCCAATTAATTTTCTATACTCACGCCATCTCCTGACCTGGCATTTAATTTGCTGAAAACAGTCTTTGGTTCAGTAATGCGAATTTTGATAGTGTTTTGTCTTTGTTTATATTTGTGCTATATCCAGTGTTTTATTTGTGGTTATAACATTTAATAAATATCCTGATGATGGTAGAGATGTACAGTCCCGAAACGTCGATTTCTAATCGTCTTTTCACCTAGCTTGCTTCCCGAGAACAACTTGAGCATATTTGTCGCCAGGAAATCTTCAAGTCTTATTTTACATGGTTATGTTTTATATACTAGCATTTAATTTTCTTTATAAAGGTTCTCCAAGTTATATTTAGTAATGGAACCGCTCTCTTGGCGCTCGCGTGTCGATAATGCTGCCAGCTTACTTCCCGACTAGTGATTCGTTATTAAAAGGCCAAGGTGACCATAACAGATGTAGTTGGAGGGGCAGAATGCATTGTTGGTTACCATGGCTAGAGATTCGATTCATAGAAGCCGTATATTCCGTACCAACTCGTGTTACCAACACAATACAGGACTTTCTTCAGTAGCGGCTGGTGGATAAAATTAGGAGTGTACTACAATGCTACCTAGTGTTAAAGAAATATTTACGGTCTTAATGTCGAAGTGTGAAGTTCATGTGGTGCTACTTTCTATTGCAGAACTTATCAATGACTCTGGTGTTAAAATCCTCCAGCTTATAGGCAATACTCTTCTCCATTGACAACATAATGCAATAAATTATACGCGATAGCATATGTCTGTTTTTTTCAACTTGCTGGTTATGTTTCAGTCTCGCAACCTGATATGCACGGCTTAACTGTGTCGTAATGTTTATATTGCTTAAAGCACTTAAATCTAGTACATCATTTAAATGTTTTGAGTTTTGTTTATGCTTACTAATAAGCACATTTAGGTTAGCTAAATCTGTCACTCCCGTTGTGCTCCAAGCATCATTGTTTCCGAAGTGCAGGCATGGAAAGCAGAACAGAGCATTTCTTTCTTGGCATCCACACTGCACACTTATGCTCATACACTTTGGGGCTAAAACGCCTGGTGTAGGAATTATTTCTCCCTCATTTTGCACACTGCGTTATAATTAGTTCTGGAGTTTGCCTATCCTATTGCTTGATTTGCACTTTTTCCTCCAGGGTTCTTCTAGAGAAAGGGTAACTGATTTGTTGTTGTTGTTGTTGTAATTTACGTCCTCCAACGTTAAGTCATATCGGACGGTGAATGAATTGGGTGAAATGATGCTCAAATGAGTCCAGGGTCCAAGGACCTTACAGTTATCCGACATTCGTCTTTAAGGATAAGGGAAAACCCCGCAAGAAACTTATCCAGGTAGCTCACCCTGACTGAGATTCGAACTCGGAACCTCTTGAACGTGAGGCAGACATACTACCATCTACACTACCGAGGCGTGCGTAACTGATTAAGCTGCTCACCAAATTTATGTTAGTGCACGCAAAAGACGTGGTGATACCATCAACCATAACAGTATAGATTGAACTGTACAACTGTCTTTAGTAAGCCAATAATTCGAATTGTAAATAACGAAAGGCAGTAGTGCCAACATACATTCGTGGCTCCCGCCTGCAAGCAAATACCTGCAAGAGCACTTCTAGCGGTAGTAGTTTACTGTAACTACTGCAGATGGCATTGGAAACACTACAGCAAGAAGAAGTTTTTGTGCTCCGTTTGACCGTAGCACAATCCCAAGCAAAAACAGCCAATCAGAAGAGTGGTCTCAAAGCAATGCACCGCTATGTCAAATGCATTCATTGGACAACATTCCCGCAAGCACACAGCTCTTCGGTGTAGCACACATAGTGATCACGTGTTACTTTAAAGTGTCTGACAGCCATCCTTGCTTCTTGCTAGCGCGTACGAGAGAGAACCCAAAAGAAACGGGAAGGGCCCTGCCACTCGTAGACGTAGTGCAGGGTTCTCACGCTAGATGGTGTTAGTAGAGACTTTCATGAAACAGCTGTGCAGACGGCATCAGTGTAGAGCTGAACGTGTAAGTGTGGTATGTGTTTCTCTGGCGGGTTACCTCTGCGAAGTCTTTATGGCAACTTTAAAAGAACAAAGAGTGTGTATGAAATTTTGTTTCTTGCTTAAAAAAACTGCAATGTAAACACACCAAATACTTCAGGAAGCTTTCCAGAAGGACGCTATGAGCCGCACCGCGGTTTTCGATTGGTTTGGGCGCTTTAAACGTGGTGAGAAGTGTGTTGAAGACCAAGCTCGTTCTGGACGCCCTTCAACATCGCGAAATGAGGAGATCATTGAAAAGGTCTGCCAAAAGAACAATGAGAATCGTCGCCAAACGATCAACCAAATTTCAGCAGCGACAGGAAGCAGTTGTAGCTCGTGCCAGTAGATTTTGAGGGAGGATTTGCACATGAGACGTGTTGCTGCTAAATTTGTTCCGCGCCTTCTCACACAGGAGCACAAAACCATCTGCATGAATGTGTGTCAGGACTTTAAAACAGAGATTGCACGTGATCCAAACTTCTTGAACAAAGTCATTACAGGGGATGAGAGTTGGTGTTACCGGTATGAGCCAGAAACCAAGCAAGTGCCAAGCCAGTGGAAGACTCCCAGCTCTCCCAGACCAGAAAATGCAAGGCAAGTCAGGACAAATGTGAAGAAAATGATCATTGTGGTTTTTGATGTTCGTGGAATTGTGCATACCCCTGGCCAGACTGTTAACCAGCACTTTTACTTGGATGTTTTAAGGCGTCTGCGAGAGGATGTGAGGAGGAAACGCCCGGAACTTTGGCGATCAGGTGACTGGTTTCTGCATCACGACAACGCTCCAGCACACACGGCCTTACGAGAGACCCACTATTTGGCATCTCAGAGGTGGTCTGTCGTTCCCCACGCTCCGTATTCGCCGGACCTAGCCCCGTGCGAAATTTACCTATTTCCACGAATGAAAAATACGCTAAAAGGGGAGCGTTATGACGATGTGGAGGCGGGAAAAACAGCTTCGCAAAAGGGCACTGGACAATATCAAACTTGAAGAGTTCCAAACACGCTTCCAACAGTGGGAAAAGAGACTTGACAAGTGCATCGCATGTAATGAAGAGTATTTTGAAGGTGACTGAAGTAATTTTGTAAAAAGGTTCATCAATAAAGTTTTTATGACAACAATCCGGTTTCTTTTGGGTTCCCCCTCGTATTAATCTGACAGAAGCAAAGAAAACGTTAAGACATTCGTTTCAGCAAACTAACCATCGTGCTGTAGCACACAAGCACGAGCCGCGCCTAACCTTCTTCCTACTTTTTCGTTTATTTGAAAGGAACTAGGTTGGTAGGAGTGGTAACCCGCTTGAAGCGTGCCCCGCGTGTCATGCGGTACTATTTATTATCAGTTTGCATCTTGTGTGCAAGCGTAATTTTTTATGTGATCAGTGATTATTGCGTGATATATGAAGTGTTTAATTTTTCATATTTAAGAGATTTATAATGAATCCAACACCCGACTTGTTTTCTTTATGGAAGAATGATGACAAAATCGACGTGGTGAATGTCGGTAGGCCAACACCAGTGGTATGTTTGGAAAAACTTTGCGGCAGAGTATTGTGACTTTTTGGGTTGGTAGAATTAAAAGTCGAATTGCACAAACTCAAAATGTTCTTTATTTCCACTAAATTACAGTTGGAGCACTTGCCGATTACACAGAATTACGTAGCGCACACAATTACAATCCACCAGTTCGTCTGTCACAGGTCCACTTCACACTCGCAATTACGTACAACTCCTCTGATACACGTACGCAGTCTTCCAGTCCGTTCGCTAGCACTGCGCTCTTCACGGCTGCTCGCCAGGAACTAAACTGACTCGTCCACTGCAGCCCTTATACAGGAAGATTGCTGTTTCTGGAAGCATCGCGGCTCGGAAAATCATCTCGATTATTCCAGACGTCAGGGGGAGAAGGCCTAGTGACACTTTCCTAACCATCCCCTATGTTAGCGCCACAAGATAATGGGTGGGCGTGGGCTGAATGCCTCCTGTCACCTACCCAGCTCCAGTTGGTCGTGCGTTCCGATAATTGGGTGACAGTGTCTTCAAAATACACCAGGACATTTCAGACTCGTTGGTATGAGGAACAGAATTGTGTCGGATTGAAGGAGCTGAGAAAAAAACACTAACAAAATTGCAGATGCTCTTCGGGAAAGTTTACGTCTATATATTGTAAAATACAATGAGAACGTTAGGCTTAACAGAACAGACTTTTCAGACAATATCCCATTAGGGAAGTAAACAAGAAATCTAATTTTGTGGAGATAATATAAGCGAGGACTCTTTAAATAAAGTGTAGAGCCAGACTAAAAAATTCAATGCCATAGCCGGAATTTGAACCACGGATATTCTGGTCTCCGTTCAGCCGCTCTAAACCATTGAGCTACTGTGGACAACGTGCCAACATGGCATTAAATTCTGCAACTGATTAATGTTTTTCCCGGTAAATCACTAGGAGTTCTCATAAACACATGAGACAACTACCTTAATGGTGACTTACTATGCTGTAAGTACTTCAAGGCCCGGACTTTATAGTTCGGACCCCTATTAGCTACAATTAATGGAAATTAATTGTTCTTTCACACTAGCCGTGTGTAGGACGCACTATGAAAGGGTGAACGAAGTGTGAAAGAACAATTAATTTACACTAATTGTACCTAATAATGGTCCGAACTACAAAACCCGGGCCCTAAAGTACTTACAGCATAGTAAGTCGTCATTTAGGTAGTAGTCTCATGTGCTAATGAGAACTCCTAGTGGTTTACCGAGAGAAACACAAGTCAGTTGGAGAATTTAATATCATTTTGGCACGTTGGCCATAGTAGCTCAATGGTTTAGAGTGCCTGGACGGAGACCAGAAGATCCGTGGTTCAAATCCCGGCTATGGCATTGAATTTTTCAGTCTGGCTCTTTCATAGTGCGTCCTACACACGGCTAGTGTGAAAGAGCAATTAATTTCTTTAAATAAAGTGTGAATAAATAGTACCAGACTGAAAAATTCAATGCCATAGCTGAGATTTGAACCACGAATCTCCCGCTTTCCGTGCAGTTGCTCTAACCAACCGAGCTACTATGGCCAACGTGCCGACATGACACTAAATTCTCCAACTCACTCGTATGTTTCTCGGTAGACCACTAGGGGTTCTCATAGGCTATTAAACACACATCTCTTGTGGCGACTTACTATGCTGTAAGTACTTAAGCCCCAGGCTTCATAGTTAAACCACAGGAATAATAAAATAATAAATAAAATAAAATAACATTTATTTTCTCACAACAACGTACCATGTAACTGTATTATGTAACTATTATCATTAGTTTCAATAAAATAGCACATCAAATATTGATTTTCACTTACAAAACTTAGTACTTTACGTCCTTTTACAACATCAAATAGTAATACAAAATCAAGATTACAATTATAAAATCCATACAGGAAAATGCCATATATTCCTAAATCCTGAAAATCCTATCATGTTGCCCGCTATTGAATAATAATTCGGTCCCCATACACCTAACTCTAGGTTTTTGTGTATTGGAGGCCCTGTACTCCTTTTTTCCATTTCACCTAACCTACTATACATGTTTCTCTTAATTGTTCTTAGCCATATCTCTTTAACTTTCCCTAAATAATTCCCTATATTTCTCCTGTTCTTTTCCCCTTTTACTGACAAAATTTTTCTAATTACTACTTCACCCCCCAAATTGTTCCATTTACGTAGCCAAGCCTGCTCTCTCCATATCTTTGTTTGACTACAATATAATATACAATGGAAATCTGCATTCTCTTCTCTTCTCCACTCAATGGACATTTACCTAGCTCCCTCTCTTGACCTATACCTTTCAAATTTCTCACTCCTGTTCTCGCCCTAACTTACTACATATATCTATATATCCTTCCCTCCCCCAGGTTTTTTTATTTCTCTATATAATCTCAGTGAGCTTTTGTCACTTGTACTGGCAAAAATGTCTTGTCTGTCAGTATCTTCTAATCTTAACTTAACTTCTTTCCAGAAGCCTCTAATCCCATACTCTGCATTTATCCAAGAATGACCCATACCTATCTGCTTGAACACGTCGTTCATTTTATGTGCCCAAGACCCACCCCTTTTGAATATGAAAACATTCTTTAATAAAATTGCCATCTTCCAAGATAGTGATTCTGCATAAATATTTCATTGCCCTTGACAAGATTTTAATTTTAGTAGAATGCCTGCCCAGTTCCAATTGTGCTGCCCCATTAAGTGATGCTATCGATAATCCCAATATATATTTACAAAAGGATCTATGCACTCTATCAGTGTCTCTCCAAGCCTCATCTACTCCCCGTACCTCTGATCCATGTAACATTCTATTTTCTACTATTGCTGTATAAATCCTCTCCAACCATTTGACATTTATATCTGGCAGTTTACTGTAGCATGATCTTATCACTCTCATGGTCATTTTACCTTTTACCACAGACATACTTTTTTGTTCTTTCCAGCATCCATCTGAACTCAACCTTGTCCCCAAATATACAAATCTCCTTACTACCTCTATTTCTTTTCTATTAACCTCCCATTTTTCATCATTACGCAACCTGTATCCTTTTTTGAAGACCATAATCTTTGTTTTGTTTTCATTCACTTTCAAACCCCATTTATTGCAATAAGAATTGTCTGCCTCGATTGCTCTTCTCAGCCCTCCACTCATATGTGTGTGCGTGTGTGCGTGCGTGCGCGTGTGTGTTTTTTTTCTATAGATATATTTCCAGTGCTCTTGTTATTGAGTTTTTGGTTGAACTACAGTACTTCTCGTATACACTGTACTTAGTAGTGAACGTTTATTTCAACATGAAAGAAAAGCTAAAATGTGTAATGCAAGAAATTGGAAGGTTGCTCATGAAAGTAAAAGGTACAAGGGTGGATCCTGATACAATAGAGCATTCCAAGGATTCCTCACGGTGCCACACTGTTATTATGATACAACTTGACTCTAACCGCCAGCTAGCCAGCCAGCCAGCCAGTCATTTGTCTGCCCATATCAATTTGTATTACAGCACGTGGAATGCTCACAGATTACTTTCTCTTCCTGTAAAAGGGGTGGATCTTTCTTGATGCGTTTGAATAGCCGAGCCACCTACTTGTCTTTGAATAACTTACATGGTTATGCTTCATCTTCTAGCATTTAATATTCCGTAATCAAGGTTCTCCAAGCTGTATAGGGCGATATATAAATGAATATCGGTGTTTTAACTCTTTATAATATTTATTACATTAAACTTAGTTATAAATGATATATTAAATGAAAAAGCAACTCAAACAGTTTTGTTTGTTGGCACCAGTGCGCGTGTGCGTGCAATGTTTCTGCCGCAATCCGCTAGACAGCGGCAGTAGCAAAGATGGCGACTAGTAAATAGAAATCGTTTTGTGTTTTGCAGTTTGCAAAGACCAAATCTGTAGTCACTGTGCAACGTATGTTCCGCATTAACTTCGGTTGTGATCCTCCTAGTGTTAATAACATTGGTAGATGGTATCATCAGTTTGAAGATACTGGCTGTATTTATAAAGGGAAGAGTACGGGACGACCAAGAGTAAGTGAAGAGACTGTTGCGCGAGTGAGAGAGTCGTTCACTCGTAGCCTAAAGAAATCAATCCGGAAGACTAGTCGTGAATTACAAGTTCCTGTGTCGTCTGTTTGAAAAGTTGTAAGAAAACGCTTACACGGATTACGTGCCAAATTCGCAAACGACATGTTGCTTCACGATGATGACGCTTTTATGGATCGTGTTGTCTTCAGTAATGAATAGACCTTTCAACTTAGTGGACATGTTAACACTCATAATGTGCACATCTGGGGCTCAGAAAATCCTCACGAGATGGTACAAATGCAACGAGATTCCTCTAAAGTGAATGTTTCTTGAGCCGCAACCCGGAGAAAAGTTTATGACCCTTTTTTTTTGGTGAACCTGCCGTAACTGGCACTTCTTACCTTGACACACTAGAGCAATGGCTCTTCCCTCAGTTGGAAGAAAATGAGCCAGAGAACTTCATTTTCCTGCAAGATGGTGCGCCACCTCACTGACATAACGAAGTACGTGATTGGTTGAACGTCACTGTACCCTAGCACTGGATAGGACGCAAGGGCCCCAATGATAGGGCTTGCTATGCATGGCCTCCACGTTCTCCTGACCTAACGCCATGCGATTTTTACCTTTGGGGCTTCACCAAGGATCGTGTGTACGTGCTTCTGCTACCAGCTGAGCTCCCTGAATTAAGAAACCGGGTTGAAGCAGCTGTTGCTACAATTACTGAATACACACCTATAAACGTTTGGGAAGAACTCGGCTATAGACTTGATGTGTGTCGTGTGACAAAGGGTAGTCACATTGAACATTTATAAGGTTCTTGGTAAAACTGTTCGAGTTACTTTTTCATTTGACAAGTCATTTATAAGTGTAAGTTAAATGTAATAAATAGTATGAAGAGTTAAAACTCCGATATTAAGTTATATACACCTGTATTTTGTAATGGAACCTGTTTCCTGGCGCTCGCGTGTCAATAATGCAGCTAGCTTACTTCCCGACTTGTGATTCGTTATTGAAAGGCCGAGGTGACCGTAACACTTGCAGTGGGTGAGGAGTGGTTGGAGGGGCCGAATGCATTGCTGGTTACCATGGCTACGGATTCAATTCATAGAAGCCGTGTATTCCGCACTAACTCGTGTTGCCAACACAATACAGGAATCCTTCCTACTTTTTCGTTTATTATCTGAAAAGAAATTTATTGGTAGAGAGGTAAGCCGTTTGAAGCGAGCTCCACGTCTCATCTGCTACTGTTCATTATCAGTTTGCATCCTGAGAAAGAACGTAATTTTTTAAGTGATCAGTTATCGTTAAGTCAAATCGGACGATGGATGATGTTCAAATGATTCCAAGGTTCATAGAGCTCAGAGTTATCATTCACCTTTTAGGATAAGGGAAAATCTCAAACTTTGAATCATATCGGACCACGAGTCAAAGGTACATAGAGCTTAGAGTTATCAATCATCTTTTAGGATAAGGGAAAGCCTCAACGTAGTCATATCAGAAGATATATCAAATGATGCTAAAATGATTGCAAGGTCCATAGAGCTTAGAATTATCGGATAAGGGAAAAACTCAAACACTTCATATCGGAGAATGAATGAAATGATGTTCAAATGAGTGCAGAATACATAGAGCTTAGGATTACCCGTAATTCATCCTTCAGGATAAGTGAAAACCTCCAACACTGGTTCATAATAACGATGAACGTAGTTATGTTCAAGTGAGCCCAAGGTCCATAGAGCTTACAGTTAGCAGACTTTCATCTTTCTGGTGAAGGGAAATCCTGCTACGTTAAGTCGCAGCGAAATATGAATGAAATGATGTTCAAATGAGTCCGGAGTACCCAGAGTTATCTGACATTTATCTTTCAGAATAAGTGAAAACCTTCAAAATTTAGACATATCGGGCCCTGATTGAAAATATGTGCAAATGAGTCCTAGGTACATGGAGCTCAGAATTATCATTCATCTCTTAGGTAAGAGAAAACCTCTAACGTTAAGTCACATCGAAAGATAAATCAGAGTATGTTCAAATGTATCCAGGGCACATAGAGCCTAGAGTTATCAAACATCTTTCAGGATAAGGGAAAACCTGTAAGGTTAAGCATTATCCGATGATGATTGGAATGATGTTCAAATGAGTACAGGGTACATAGAGCTTAGAGCTCCTCGATATTCATCTTTCAGGATAAGGGAAAACTTCCAACGTTAAGTCCTATTAGATGATGAATGAAAGTATGTTCAAATGAGTCCAGGGGCCATAAAGCTTGGGATTATCAGACATTCATCTTTCAGAATAAGAGAAAGCCTTCAGCATTTAGGCATATCGGGCAATGATTGAGATTATTTCAAATGAGTAAGGAGTATTTAATGCATAGAGTAATCAGACGTTAGTCATTCGGAATATGAGAAATCTTCAACATTTAGTCATATCGGACTGTAATTGAAGTGATGTTCAAAGGAGTCCAGGGTACATAGACCTTAAAGTTATCTTTCATCTTTTAGGATAAAGTAAAAACTCTCACAAGTAACATCGGATGATGAATAAAATTATGCTCAAACGAGTCCAGGGTACATAGAGCTTAGAGTTATTATTCATATTTTAGGATAAGGGAAAACCTCAGTCACATCAAACGATGAATGAAGTGATGTTAAAACGATTCCAGGGTACACTGAGCTTAGAGTTATCAGACGTCATCCTTCAGGATAAGTGAAAACCTCCAACACTGGTTCATAACAACGATGAACGTAGTTGTGTTCAAGTGAGCCCAAGGGCCGTAGAGCCTACATTTACCAGACTTTCATCTTTCTGGAGAAGGGAAATCCTGCTACGTTAAGTCGTAGCGGAAGATGAATGAAATGATGTTCAAATGAGTCCGGAGTACCTAGAGTTATCTGCAATTTGTCTTTCAGAATAAATGAAAACCTTCAAAATTTAGACATATCGGGCCGTGATTGAAAAGATGTGCAAATGAGTCCTAGGTACATAGAGCTCAGAATTATCATTCATCTCTTAGGTAAGAGAAAGCCTCTAACGTTAAGTCACATCGAAAGATAAATCATAGTATGTTCAAATGTATCCAGGGCACATAGAGCTTAGAGTTATCAAACATCTTTCAGGATAAGGGAAAACCTGTAAGGTTAAGTCTTATCAGACGATGATTGAAATGATGTTCAAATGAGTCCAGGGTACATAAAACTTAGAGTTATCAATCATCTTTTAGCACAAGGGATAGCGTCCAATTTTAATAATATGGGAAGATCACTGAAATGATGTCCAAATGAGTCCAGGGTACAAAGAGCTTATAGTTTTCAATCATCTTTCAGGATAAGGGAAAAAATCCAACGTTAAGTCATATAGAACGTTGAATTACATGATGCTCAAAGGAGTCCAGGCTAAGAAGAGCTTAGAGTTACCATTAATCTTTTAGCATAAGGGAAAACTTCTAACAAGACAAAATGGATGATGAATGACATTTTGTTCAAATGAGTCCAGTTAAATAGAGCTCAGAGTGATCATTCGTCTTTTAGGATAAGGGAAAGCCTCCAACGTTACGTCTCATCGGAGGATGAAAGAAATTATTTTGAAATAAGTCCAGGTTACATAGAGCTTAGACTTACTCGATATGCATCTTTCAAGGTAAGAGAAAATCTCCAACGTTAAGTCCTATTTGACGATGAATGAAGGTATGTTCAAATGTGTCTAGGTGCCATAGAGCTTGGGAGTATCAGACATTCATGTTTCAGAATAAGAGAAAACCTTCAGCATTTAGACATATCGGGAGATGATTGAGATTATGTTCAAATGAGTCCAGGGTACATAGAGCTGAGAGTTATCATTCATATTTTAGGATAAGGGAAAACCTCTAACGTTAAGTCACATCAGATGATGAATGAAGTGATGTTCAAATGGTTCCAGGTTACACTGAGCTTAGAGTTATCAGACGTTCATCTTTTAGGATAAAGGATCACCTCCAACGTTAAATCATATTGCACTATGATCAAAATAAAGTTTAAATGTGTGCAGGGTACATAGAGTTTAGGGCTGTCAATCATCTTTTAGGATGAGGGAAATCGTCAAGTTTCATGTTATCGGACGATGATTGAAATGCTATTTAAATGAGTACATTGGACATAGGTCTTAGAGTTATCATTCATCTCTTAGGATAAGGGAAACCTCCAACGTCAACTTACATCGGACGATGATTGAAAAAAAAAAAAATGCTCAGATGAGTCCATGGTACATAGATCGTAGAGTTCCCCAATATGCCTCTTTCAGGTTAAGGGAAAAACTCCAACGTTAAGTTATATCGGACGATGAATGAAACGATGTTCAAATGAGTACAGGGTACATTGAGCTGAGAGCTACTGGTTATTCATAATTCAGGATACGCGAAAGCCTCCAACGTAGCGCTATATCGAACGATGTTTGAAATTAAGTTCAAGTGAGCCCAGGGTACATAGATCGTAGCTGTACTAAACATTCATCTTTAAGGATAATGGAAAACTTCCAACGCCAAGTTACTTCGGACAATTAATGAAATGACAGTCAAATGGGCCCAGGATCCACTGAGCTCAGAGTTTTTTTTATATTGATCTTTCAGTTAAAGGGATAACCTTGAAAGTTAAGACCCATCGGATAATGAAGGAAATGATGTTCAAATAACTCCAGGAAACACAGAGCTTAGAGTTATCAGACATTCATTTTTCACAATAAGAGAAAGACTACTGCATTTGGTCACATCGGACGATGAATGAGATTACCTTCAAAAGAGTCCAGGGTGATTAGAACTTAGAGTTGTCAATCATCTTTCAGGATAAGGGAAAACGTCTAAAATTAAGTTTCATCGGACGATGATTGAAATAATATTGAAGTGAGTCCACGGCTCATAGAACTTAGAGTTACCGTTCATCTTTAATGATAAGGGAAAATATCTAAAAATTCACATCGGAAAATAAATAGAATTTTATTTAAATAATTCCAGAGCACATAGAGCTTAGATTTATCATTCATCCTTTATGATATGGGAAAGCCTATAACGTTAAGTACGAATGAAATGAAGTTGAAATGAGTCCAGGTTGTTAGAGCTTAGTGCTATCAGACATTGATCTTTAAGGATAAGGGAAAACCTCCTACGTTATATCTATTTGGACGATGATTAAAAAAATTTCAAATGAGTCAAAGGTACATAGAACTTAGACCTATCAATTATTTTTTAGGATAAGGGAAATCCTCTAAAGTTAAGGTGAGATTTGTGATGGACAACACGGCGCTGGGGTGGGTTTTCTCCGGGACCTCCGGTTTCCCCCGCCATCTCATTCCACCGGTGCTCCATCTTCATCTCATGTATCATCAGTGTCACCGCCTGCGGTGCCGTATGTAGTAAAAGCGGGCGTTAAACACTACACATTTCTACACATTTCAAATGAGTCCATGGTCCATTGAGCTTAGAGCTACCCGATATGCACTTTTTAGGATAAGGAGAATACTACAACGTTAAGTCCTATCGGACGATGAATGAAATAATGTTCAAATGAGTCCAGTATACATAGAGCTTAGAGTTAACAGACATTAATCTTTTATAATAAGAGAGAACCTTCAGCATTTAGTCATATCGAATGCTGATGGAAATGCTGTTCTAATGAGTCCAGAGTACATAGAGCTTAGAGGTATCATTCATCCTTTAGGATAAGGGAAAGGCTCGAACGTTAAATCACTTCGGACGATAATTGAAATGATGTTTAAATTAGTCCAGTGTAGCTTAGAGTTATCATTCATATTTCAGGATGTAGAAAATATATGGGGCGACAGTTTGATGCAAAAGTAAATACTGGGTGTTTAGCTCAGTTCCACTTTCGCTATAGTTTGAAGCAAAAGGTATTTAGCTCAGGGCAAAGCAATGAGGTTTCTCACAGCGTATGCGTGGGTATGTATGAGAAGGATAGTTTTAATGACACTGGAATGCCCGTTTCAGACTGGTTTATTGACCGTTTCTTATTATCAGAACATCGAACTTGAAGTTGCCGATCAAGGGTTACCAATATCACTGTTTAGAGTTACTGTTTATGAAATGTATATTACACGATAAAACTTAATTCGTTCTTCACGTATATATGAACCGACAAATGTATTCGCTCATCGCTTCTGGCCTGCTCTCGACCAAGACAGAAGAAGAGGACTTTCTTAATGGCATACCAGCCACGAAATGAAAGTCCCTACTGGTCACAGCTGCGCGTGGGTGTGTTTGACTTTCACTTTCTTGAAGTCCATTATTCAACCAAAGATTCCCTTTGTGACTATTTTTTCATTCCAATATGAAGGGTCCGAAGAATGCCCATTCAACAAAGTCAAGTACTACCCTTTAGAAATCTGCTAAGGACAATATTTCTTACGTTTCTTTGTTAAATCAACTATTCTCCTCAACTGCTATTTGACTCCGCTGCACCTTCACGCGTTGTAACAAAGAACCAATATTCCTTTGAAATCCATCATGATTCTTTACTTACTGAAATTCTTTAATTTCGGTATCAAGGATAAGGGAAAGCCTCTAAAAAGTCACATCGGACGATGAATGAAATATTTTTAAATGATTCCAGGGTACACAGAGCTTAGAGTTATCAACCATCTTTGTGGATAAGGGAAAAACTCTAACGTGAAGTCACATCGGACCATTAATGAAGTAATGTTCAAATGAGTCTAGGATACATAAAGCTTAGAGCTTTCAGACGTTCATCCTTTAGAATAAGGGAAAACCTCCAACGTTATATCTTACCGGACGATGAGTGAAATAACGTTCAAATGAGACTAGGGTACATGGAGCTTCGAATTATCAGTCATAGTTTAGGATATGTGTAATCCTCTAAGTTTAAATAATATCGGACGTCGAATGAAATGCTGCTCAAATGGGTCCCGGGTAGATAGTGCTTAGGGTTATCGGACGTTCATATTTTAGGATAAGGGAAAACCTTCAACGTTGCCATATCCGTCGAGATAGAAATGATGTATAAATGAGTTCAGGGTACATAGAACTTAGAGTTCTATGATAAGTTTATGATAAGGGAAATTCTCTAACTTTGAGTCATATCGGACGACGAGTTCGGGGTACATGGAGCTTAGAGTAATCATTTATTTTTTAAAATAAGGGAAAACCTCTAAAATGTCACATCGGACCAGGAATGGAATTTTTTCAAATAAGTCCAGGGTACATAGAGCTAAGAGTTTTCATTCATATTTTAGGACAAAGGAAAGCCTCTAACGGTAAGTCTTATAGGACGATGAACGGGATTGTGGTGCCTAGAGCTTAGAGTTATCCGACGTTCATCTGTTAGGATAAGAGAAAATTTCTAAGTTTGTCATATAGAACGATGAATTAAATGATGTTCAAATGAGTCCAGGGTACATAGACGTTAGAGTTATCATACATCTTTTAGGATAAGGGAGGAGAGTCTGCCTCACGTTCAAGAGGTCCCAAGTTCGAATACCGGTCAGGGTGAGTTACCTGGATAAAGTTTTTTCCGGGGTTTTCCCTTATTCCTCAAGACGAATGTCGGGTAACTCTAAGCTCCATGGACCCTGGACTCATTTGAGCACCATTTCACCCAATTCATTCACCGTCCGATATGACTTAACGATGGAGGACGTAAATTACAAAAAAAAAAAAAAAAAAAAAGGAGGAGAAGAACAGAACTCTAAACTTGTATTTACAGTTAAGCTTCATGGTGTCTGCCTCACGTTCAAGAGGTCTCGAGTAGGAATACCGGCCAGGGTGAGTTACATGGATAAGGTTTTCCCGGGGTTTTCCCTTATCCTTCAAGACGAATGTCGGGTGACTCTAAGCTGCGTGCACACTGGAGTCATTTGAGCATCATTTCACCCACTTCATTCACCGTCCGATATGACTTAACGATGGAGGGCGTAAATTACAAAAAAAAAAAAAAAAAAAAAAAAATAAAGTAAAGATCATGGGGTAAAATGCAATAGTTTGTTATGTAAAAATTCTTCGTAATAGAGTGTGCTGTTGAAACATACATGGACCTTATTCTTAAACATCTTTCTTTTGCTTATCCAGGGCAAGTCCAAGATAGTGTTTACAGTGAACTCTGGATATAAATCTTTGCGTGTAATGCAATACCTTCTCTACCCAGCATAATGTACGTGGTGGCCAAAGTAACAATTACAAATGTTAAAAGTTGCTGGATAGTATGTGGTGGCACAAACAATCACTTCCAACATGATGAGGGAATGTGGAGTAGCCTGAATTTAAGGTGGTTAACAGCCTTCTTCCTGGTGTTGAAAAAAATGTGGTTATGCCGTCACGTGTCCAAATGTTGGCTCTGTATTAATATGAAAGTCTGCTCATGTCAATGAGGTACATTATTCGGCGTTTGATACATTAACATTGATTCTTTTAACCATTGTAAGTTTTAGAATTAATACAAACTTAATAAATTGGACAAATTCTCACACTTGTTTGATTCTATTCTTTGGAAGTAAAGGATTACAAAAATTGAAAACATTGGTTTGCACCTATTGGACGCAGTGACATAATCTTAATTGAAAGTTTTTTCCTTTATTCCTATTCAAATCTAATTCAGTTGCACTAACAGTTCCTTTTATCTTATTTTAACAATTTTCTGATCAATTTAAACAAAGAACTCTAGCAGATCAAACTATAGTTTAACCTTACAATTAAGCAGTTAAGCGAAATAGTTTCAACTGATGTTGGCGGTATATTCCTGACCCTCATTCATAGCAGAACTTGTAAAGTTTAAAATGACCCACAAAAAGTAATGCGACATGTTTTACCCACAGAAAACAAAACATTGTATCAAATTGATCATGCAAATAAACAAACCCGCACTAGGCATACTTCTGCAGTGTAAGTGTAGTGTATCCTCCTCTCGTTATAGATGTCCCGAGTTAGACTCTCAGTCGGGGTGATACGTTTTTGTTAACAGGGGTTTCCCTTGGCCTGAAAGATGGATGTCTAGTGTCACTATGATCTACGTACTCTGTACTCATTTGAACATCATTTCAGTCATCGTCTCCTATGACTCAAAATTACATGTTTTCCCTTATCGTGAAAGATGGGTGTCTGGTAACACTAAGCTCTATGTAACCTGGAGTCATTTTAATACCATTTCAGTCATCACCTGATATAATTCAAACTTTGAGGCTATTCCTTATCCTGAAAGATGAATTTCTGGTAACACTAAGCTCTCTGTACTCTGCACTCACTTGAACTTCATTTCAGTAATGGTCTGATATGACTCAAACCTGGAGGTTTTCCATTATGTTGAAAGATGGATGTCTGGTAACACTAAGCACTATGGACCCTGTACAAATTTGAACATCATTTCATTCATCGTCCGATATGACTTGAACTTGGAGGTTTTCTCTTATCATGAACGAAGAATGTCTGGTAACTCTAAAATCTATGTACTCTGCACTCATTTGAACATCATTTCATTCATCGTTGGATATGACTTAACGTTGGAAGCTTTCTCTTATCATGAAGGATAAAATTCTGGTACCTCTAAGCTCTATATATCTTGTACTCGTTTCAACATCATTTCATTCATCTTCCGATATGACTTAACTTTGTAGGCTTTCTCTTATCCTGAAAGATTAATGTCTGGAAACCCTAAGCCCTATATACCCCGGACTCATTTGAACATTATTTCATTGTCCGATAAGATTTAAGTTGGAAGATTCCTCTGATCCAGAAAAATGAATGTCTGATAACTCTAAGCTCTGTGTACTCTGTACTCATATGAACATCATTTCATTCATAGTCCGATATCCCTTAATGTTGGAGGTTTTTATCTGATCCTGAAAGAAGAACGTCTGGTAACTCTTAGGAATATGCAACCTGTACTCCTTTGAAAATTATTTCATCCGTCCGATAAGATTTATCTTTGGAGTTTTTCTCTGAACTTGAAAGATGAATGTGTGGTAACTCTAAGATATATGTAGCTTGGACTCATTTGAGCATTATTTCGTCCATCGTCCGATATGATATATCGTTCGAGGTTTTCGCTGATCCTTAAAGAAGAATTTCTGGAAACTTTACGCTCTATGTACTCTGGACTTATTTGAAAATTATTTCATCCATCCGATGAGATTTAACGTTGTAGGCTTACTCTGATCCTGAAATATAAATTTGTGGAAACTCTCAGCTCTAAGTATCCCGGGCTCATATGAACATTATTTCATTCGTCCGATAAGATTTAACTTGGGTGGTTTTCTCTGATCCCGAAAGACGAATGTCTGATAACTCTAAGCTCTGTGTACCCTGTACTCATTTGAACATTGTTTCATTGTCCGATAAGATTTAACGTTGGAGGTTTTCTCTGATCCCGAAAAATGAATTTCTGATAACACTAAGCTCTGTGTACCCTGTACTCATTTGAACATTATTTCATTTTCCGATAATATTTAACGTTGCAGGTTTTCTCTGATCCCGAAAAATGAATGTCTGATAACTCTAAGCTCTGTGTACGCTGTACTCATTTGAACATTGTGTCATTGTCCGATAAGATTCAACTTTGGAGGTTTTCTCTGATCCTAAAAAATGAATCTCTGATAACTCTAAGCTCTGTGTACCCTGTACTCATTTGAACATTGTTTCATTGTCCGATAAGATTCAGCTTTGGAGGTTATTTCTGATCCCAAAAAATGAATCTCTGATAACTCCAGGCTCTGAGTACCCTGTACTCATTTGAACATTATTTCATTTTCCGATAATATTTAACGTTGGAGGTTTTCTCTGATCCCGAAAAATGAATGTCTGATAACTCTAAGCTCTGTGTACGCTGTACTCATTTGAACATTGTTTCATTGTCCGATAAGATTTAACGTGGGGGGGTTTCTCTGATCCCGAAAAATGAATGTCTGATAACTAAGCTCTGTGTACGCTGTACTCATTTGAACATTGTTTCATTGTCCGATAAGACTTAACGTTAGAGGTTTTCTCTGATCCAAAAAAATGAATCTCTGATAACTCTAAGCTCCGCGAACCCAGTACTCATTTGAACATTGTTTCATTGTCCGATAAGATTCAACTTTGGAGGTTTTCTCTGATCCCAAAAAATGAATCTCTGATAACCCTAAGCTCTGTGTACCCTGTACTCATTTGAACATTGTTTCATTGTCCGATAAGGTTCAGCTTTGGAGGTTTTCTCTGATCCCAAAAATTGAATCTCTGATAACTCCAGGCTCTGTGTACCCTGTACTCATATGAACATTATTTCATTTTACGATAATATTTGAGGTTGGAGGTTTTCTCTGATCCCGAAAAATGAATCTCTGATAACCCTAAGCTCTGTGTACCCTGTACTCATTTGAACATTATTTCATTTTCCGATAATATTTAACGTTGGGGGTTTTCTCTGATCCCGAAAAATGAATGTCTGATAACTCTAAGCTCCTTGCACCCTGTACTCATTTGAACATTGTTTCATTGTCCGATAACATTTAACGTTGGAGGTTTCCTCTGATCCCTAAAAATTAATGTCTGATAACTCTAAGCTCTGTGTACGCTGTACTCATTTGAACATTGTTTCATTGTCCGATAAGATTTAACGTTGGAGGTTTTCTCTGATCCCGAAAAATGAATGTCTGGTAAATCTAAGCTATGTGTACGCTGTACTCATTTGATAATTGTTTCATTGTCCGATAAGATTCAACTTTGGAGGTTTTCTCTGATCCCGAAAAATGAATGTCTGATAACTCTAAGCTCTGTGTACGCTGTACTCATTTGAACATTGTTTCATTGTCCGATAAGATTTAACGTTGGAGGTTTTCTCTGATCCCGAAAAATGAATGTCTGGTAAATCTAAGCTATGTGTACCCTGTACTCATTTGATAATTGTTTCATTGTCCGATAAGATTCAACTTTGGAGGTTTTCTCTGATCCCGAAAAATGAATGTCTGATAACTCTAAGCTCTGTGTACGCTGTACTCATTTGAACATTGTTTCATTGTCCGATAAGATTTAACGTTGGAGGTTTTCTCTGATCCCGAAAAATGAATGTCTGGTAAATCTAAGCTATGTGTACACTGTACTCATTTGATAATTGTTTCATTGTCCGATAAGATTCAACTTTGGAGGTTTTCTCTGATCCCTAAAAATTAATGTCTGATGCTCTGTGTACGCTGTACTCATTTGAACATTGTTTCATTGTCCGATAATATTTAACGTTGGAGGTTTTCTCTGATCCCGAAAAATGAATGTCTGGTAAATCTAAGCTATGTGTACACTGTACTCATTTGATAATTGTTTCATTGTCCGATAACATTTAACGTTGGAGGTTTTCTCTGATCCCGGAAAATGAATGTCTGATAAATCGAAGCTCTGTGTACCCTGTACTCATTTGAACATTGTTTCATTGTCCGATAACATTTAACGTTAAAGGTTTCCTCTGATCCAAAAAAATGAATCTCTGATAACTCTAAGCTCTGTGAACCCAGTACTTATTTGAACATTGTTTCATTGTCCGATAAGATTCAACTTTGGAGGTTTTCTCTGATCCCAAAATATGAATCTCTGATAACTCTAAGCTCTGTGAACCCTGTACTCATTTGAACATTGTTTCATTGTCCGATAAGATTCAGCTTTGGAGGTTTTCTCTGATCCCAAAAATTGAATCTCTGATAACTCCAGGCTCTGTGTACGCTGTACTCATATGAACATTATTTCATTTTCCGATAATATTTAAGGTTGGAGGTTTTCTCTGATCCCGAAAAATGAATCTCTGATAGCTATAAGCTCTGTGTACCCTGTACTCATTTGAACATTATTTCATTTTCCAATAATATTTAACGTTGGAGGTTTTCTCTGATCCCGAAAAATGAATGTCTGATAACTCTAAGCTCCTTGTACCCTGTACTCATTTGAACATTGTTTCATTGTCCGATAAGATTTAACGTTGGAGGTTTCCTCTGATCCCGAAAAATGAATGTCTGGTAAATCTAAGCTCTGTGTACACTGTACTCATTTGAACATTGTTTCATTGTCCGATAACATTTAACGTTGGAGGTTTTCTCTGATCCCGAAAAATGAATGTCTGATAAATCGAAGCTCTGTGTACCCTGTACTCATTTGAACATTGTTTCATTGTCCGATAACATTTAACGTTGAAGGTTTTCTCTGATCCCGAAAAATGAATGTCTGATAACTCCAAGCTCTGTGTACCCTGTACTCATTTGAACATTGTTTCATTGTCCGATAACATTTAACGTTGGAGGTTTTCTCTGATGCCGAAAAATGAATGTGTGATAACTCCAAGCTCTGTGTACCCTGTACTCATTTGAACATTATTTCTTTGTCCGATAACATTTATCGTTGGAGGTTTTCTCTGATCCCGGAAGAAAATGAATGTGTGATAACTCCAAGCTCTGTGTACCCTGTACTCATTTGAACATTGTTTCATTGTCCGATAAGATTCAGCTTTGGAGGTTTTCTCTGATCCCAAAAATTGAATCTCTGCTAACTCCAGGCTCTGTGTACCCTGTACTCATATGAACATTATTTCATTGTCCGATAATATTTAAGGTTGGAGGTTTTCTCTGATCCCGGAAAATGAATGTCTGATAAATCCAAGCTCTGTGTACCCTGTACTCATTTGAACATTATTTCATTGTCCGATAACATTTAATGTTGGAGGTTTTCTCTGTACCCGAAAAATGAATGTCTGATAACTCTAAGCTCTGTGTACCCTGTACTCATTTGAACATTGTTTCATTGTCCGATAACATTTAAACTTGGAGGTTTTCTCTGATCCCGAAAAATGAATGTCTGATAACTCTAAGCTCTGTGTACCCTGTACTCATTTGAACATTGTTTCATTGTCGGATGGAGGTTTTCTCTGATCCCGAAAAATGAATGTCTGATAACTCTAAGCTCTGTGTACCCTGTACTCATTTTAACATTGTTTCATTGTCCGATAGCATTTAACGTTGGAGGTTTTCTCTGATCCCGAAAAATGAATGTCTGATAACTCTAAGCTCTGTGTACGCTGTACTCATTTGAACATTGTTTCATTGTCCGATAACATTTAACGTTGGAGGTTTTCTCTGATCCCGAAAAATGAATGTCTGATAACTCTAAGCTCTGTGTACGCTGTACTCATTTGAACATTGTTTCATTGTCCGATAACATTTAACGTTGCGGGTTTTCTCTGATCCCGAAAAATGAATGTCTGATAAATCGAAGCTCTGTGTACCCTGTACTCATTTGAACATTATTTTATTTTCCGATAATATTTAACGTTGGAGGTCTTCTCTGATCCTGAAAGATGAATGTCTGGTAACTCTAGGCTCTATGGACCCCGGACTCATATAAACATTATTTCATCTGTCCGATACGAAATAACGTTGGGGGTTTTCTCTGATCCCGAAAAATTAATGTCTGATAAATCCAAGCTCTGTGTACCCTGTACTCATTGAACATTGTTTCATTGTCCGATAACATTTAACGTTGGAGGTTTTCTCTGATCCCGAAAAATGAATGTCTGATATCTCCAAGCTCTGTGTACCCTGTACTCATTTTAACATTATTTCATTTTCCGATAACATTTAACGTTGGAGGTTTTCTCTGATACCGAAAAATGAATGTCTGATAACTCCAAGCTCTGTGTACCCTGTACTCATTTGAACATTATTTTATTTTCCGATAATATTTAACGTTGGAGTTCTTCTCTGATCCCGGAAAATGAATGTCTGATAACTCCAAGCTCTGTGTACCCTGTACTCATTTGAACATTATTTTATTTTCCGATAATATTTAACGTTGGAGGTCTTCTCTGATCCCGGAAAATGAATGTCTGATAACTCCAAGCTCTGTGTACACTGTACTCATTTGAACATTGTTTCATTGTCCGATAACATTTAACGTTGGAAGTTTTCTCTGATCCCGAAAAATGAATGTGTGATAACTCCAAGCTCTGTGTACCCTGTACTTATTTGAACATTATTTTATTTTCCGATAATATTTTACGTTGGAGGTCTTCTCTGATCCTGAAAGATGAATGTCTGGTAACTCTAGGCTCTATGTACCCAGAACTCATTTAAACATTATTTCATCCGTCCAATACGAAATAACGTTGGAGGTTTTCTCTGATCCTGAAGGATGAATGTGTAGTAACTCTAAGCTCTATGTTTCCTGTACTCATTTAAACAGTATTTCATTCAGCGTCCGATATCACTTAACTTTAGAGGTTTTCTCTGATTCTGAAAGATGAATGTCTGGACACTCTAAGCTCTATATATCCTGGACACATTTGAAAATTACTTCATCCGTCCCATAAGATTTAATGTTGCAAGGTTTATCTGGTCCTGAAAAATAAATTTCTGATAGCTCTAAGCCCTGTGTACCCTGTACTCATATTGACATCATTTTATTCATTGTCCGATGAAATTTAACGTTGGAGGTTTTCTCTGATCAAGAAAGATAAATGTGCGATAACTCTAAGCTTTGTGTACCGTGGACTCATATGAACATCATTTCGTTCATCTTCCGATATGACTTAACGTTGGAGGTCTTCTCTGTTCCTAAAAGATGAATGTTGGGTAACTTTAAGTTCTGTGTACCCTGTACTCATATGAATAACATTTCTTTCATCGTCCGATGTGACTTAACGTTGGAGGTCTTATTTGATCCTGAAATATGAATGTCTGGTATCTCTAGGCTCTATGTATCCCGGACTCATTTAAACATGATTTCATTAGTCCGGTAAGATTTATCGTTGAAGGTTTTGATCCCATTGATCCCGAAAGATGATGTCTGGTAACTCTAACCTCTATGTATCCGGTTCTCATTTGAACATTATTTCATTCATCGTCCGATATGGCTTAACGTTGGAGGTTTTCTCTAATCCTGAAGGATGAATGTCTGGTAACTCTGAGCTCTAAGAACCCCGGGCTCATTTGAACACTATTCTATCCGTCCAATAAGATCTATCTTTGGAGGTTTTCTCTGAAACCGAAACATGAAGGTCTGATAACTCTACTCGTTTGAACATTATTTCACTGTCCGATAAGATTTAACGTTGGGGTTTTTCTCTGATTGCGAAAGTGGCAGGTAACCACGAGCTCTATATATACTGTACTCATTTGAATATTGTTTCATTTCGGGTAACTATGATCTATGTACCCGATACTCATATGAACATCATTTCATTCATCGTCCGATATGACTTAACGTTGGAGATTCTCTGTGATTCTGAAAGATGAATGTCTGGTAACTCTAAGCTGATGTGTTCCGACTCTGTGTTTAAGCTTTTTGGTGAATATTATGGCTTCTGTTTTCCTTGGGTTTACTTTAATACGCCATTCTGTGAACCATTCTTCTAGGTTATTCAGAGCACATTTGTAGTCTCCGGTGGATGAAATCCAGTTTAGCTGATTGTGTCACAATTGCTGTGTCATCTGCGTAAATATACAGAATTGTGCAGTTTGTTTTTGGGATGTCGTTCATGGTAATGTTAAAGATAATTGGCCCTAAGTTACTTCCCTGAGAGCCTACGGCCTTGATTGGGCGGGGTCGATGAGTGGTTGTTAACTTTCGATTGGAATTTGCGGTCGTGTAGGTAGCTCGCGATGAGCTCTAATAGTATTTTTTTTTAATTTACGTCCTCCAACGTTAAGTCATATCGGACGGTGAATGAATTGGGTGAAATGATGCTCAAATGAGTCCAGGGTCCATGGAGCTTAGAGTTATCCGACGTTCGTCTTGAAGGATAAGGAAAAACCCCGGAAAAAACCGTATCCAAATAACTCACCCTGACCGAGATTCCAACTTGGGACCTCTTGAACGCGAGGCAGACATGCTACCACCACGCTACCGAGGCGGGCTCTATTAGTATGCCGTGTATGTTCAATTTGCACCAGTTTTTACGAGATGCATTCAAGTTATAACATCTCATATATTTTTCAGGATTGGGATCAGATAGGAATTTGTTTTTTGTAAAATACACGTGGACTATTTGTGGATGCGTGACAGAGATGGCAGCACTGTACAGACCACAGAACTCTAGTGGCAGCGACGAGAGTTAGGACTGCTTTTGATACTTAAAATGGTGACGTTTTCATTGCAAGAACAACGTGTAATCATTCGTTTTCTCCATTTTCGTGGTGTGACATCTATTGAAATTCAGCGCCAGTTGAGTGAGGCATTTGGTGATGCTACTATGGATGTGCCAAATATGTGTTCCTGGATATCACAGTTCAATGTAACAACTTTTCGTACCTAGGAGATCATGGGATTGTAATTTGATGCAAATTTTCTCACAGAGTCCGCAGGGAAATTTTCTCTGAATGAAATAAATTTCTTTGGATCAATCATTCCAAAAGTGTTTAATAAATGAGACACTTTTAATCGTCCTTTCATTTGGTTGACCACTATGTCACACACTTCTTTGGCATCTGAATTCATGGTCGCTTTCTTGAGGAAGAAGCAACGTTATCATGAACCTGGTATGAACAGTAAAGCACCATTTCTTTCTAAACTGTTTGAACGTCCTCTGTTTTTTGCCTCCTTGTTGCGTAAATGTAAAATTATTCGCTTGATGTGCACCTAATCGTTTAATATCAAGTTTTCTTTCTATCTTTAAGGAATGAAAGGGACTTTACAATAATCAATGCACCCTGTTCATTTTAAAACTACAGTACTTTGTCCACCAAACATTTAAGATCACAACAACGGTCACACGAATGTTAAACACAATGCAACGGTGGGCAAACAGCTGACCCCTTGCATTGCTAAATGCGGTGAACGAGGGGAGCGAGAGAAGTATAGACAGCTGACTGGCAAAGTGTGTAGAGGGAGAGGAGTGACCGTGGGCCCGTATAATCTGGCCCATTGCGACAATTAAACTGGCGAAGTTCTCGTGTACAACACTGAGGGTTGCGAGTTTCGGTAACCATTAAGAATCGTGCCCGCCTCAGTAGCGTAGATGGTAGCATGTCTGCCTCACGTTCAAGAGGTCTCCAGTTCGAATCTCGGTCAGGGTGAGTTACCTGGGTAAGGTTTTTTCGAGGTTTTCCCTTATCCTGATGGACGAATGTTGGGTAACTGTAAGTTCCATGGACCCCGGACTCATTTGAGCATCATTTCACCCATTTCATTCATCGTCCGATATGACTTAAAGTTGGAGGACGTAAATTGCCAAAACAAATCGTGGTATAAATTTTTTGCAATGATTTTTAAGGTTGAATAAAATAAAAGATAATATCTTTCTTCAAATTAAAAAATGCCTATAATTTGGGTGGTAATATCGGTGGGGCCCGGCCCCTCTGGCCCTTAGTTACAATTCGCCCTTATGCTTCTAGCTTTATTTTGAAGTAACTAAGCTGCCCTTTTTTGCCTCTGAGAGTCAACGTACATATTTTTTTTAGATGTGCTGGGAGGTTAATACACTTTAAAAATCGTTTCTGTGAGTTCTAGAGTTAGCAGTGTCGCATCTTTATACGGTTATTTAGCATGTCCTGCTAATGACCTCGATTACAACAAAAATACAACAGTGACAAAGCAAAACGTTTTTGCATAGGCTTATTAGAAGGTTCCGACGTTACTTCATATATAAATAGAATTGCAGTTGAAGTTATTGAGATGTTTTGATGCTGTGCCACATCTGCAGTTCAAGAAACAAATAAAACACGGAGCGACTGTCACTTTTTCAGCTTAATCTGTGGTCTTTTGTTAGTTGCAGTGTTATATCTTGGCCATCTTATGTTTCTTGCAATAACACGTAACCGGCTTTTGTTTTCATATTCTACGCAACACAGTACTCTGTGGACCAACAACCATTTCTGTATTCCATGGTATTTTCAACTAAAATTCAAGTTCTTTTCCACAATTCCAATATGTTTGTATTCAAGTACAAGGACATTGTAAATACTTTTTAAGGTTTTAGTGATCTATAAAACAACACTAGGTATACTCTGGAAATTAACTGCTCTTTCACACTGGCCGTGTGTAGGCTAAACTATAGAAAGATAGAGTCAGACTGAAAAATTCAATGCCGTAGCCGGGATTTGAACCACGGATCTCGTGGCTGCAGTCCAGCCACTCTAAACCACTGAGCTACTGTGACCAACGTGCCGACATGACATTAAATTCTCCAACTGACTCGTGTTTTTCCTGGTAAATCACTTGGAAGTTGTCATAAACACATGAGACAACTACCTTAATGGCGACTTACTATGCTGTAAGTACTTTAAGGCCCGGGCTTTATAGTTAACCATTATTAGGTCAATTAATAGAAATTAATTGTTCTTTCACACTGGCCGTATGTAGGCTAAATTATGGAAAGATAGAGTCAGACTGAAAAATTCAGTCATTTGGAGAATTTAATGTCATGTCGGCAGGTTGACCATAGTATCTCAATGGTGAGTGCGGCTGGACGGCAACCAGAAGATCCGTGGTTCAAATCCCGGCTATGGCATTGAATTTTTCAGTCTGAATTTATATTTCCAAAATTATACTCTTTCTCACGCTAGTTTAATCCTGCTGTAAACAAGGCGGAGCTGATTCAACTCGCCACGAGTTACACGCTACATGCACAAACATAAGCTTTGCAACACTAGCGGTATATATAGCAGCACTAACTTCTAGACAATAAATAAATAGAGTTGGGCAACATAACTTATTAAATCTATGAGTTGGTTCATTTCTGAAAAAATAATCACGAGCTTTACTGCGTATAGCACTTTTCGTAAATTCGTCGTATTTCTCCACGCGCTGTTTGCATTTACGCTATTTTCTCGATGTTCTTAGAGTTCCGGATGCTTGCTGTTCCTTTCTAACACTATGTACGTTACTTGCGGAAACACCAAGGAGATCGCTAGTTTCTTTCTCAATATTTTTATAGACGATTACGGGTTTATTTCTTTAAGCACCGCGAAACAATGCGCTATCATTCGCCTCTCGCCACTTTTTAAAGGTTTGCCTCGATTGTGTTTTATTTCGGCTGAAGCACTGGCTTGCACCATGATGAAAATGTTACCGATTTTAAATTGCATATACAGAAGTGTTCTTGGGATTGTGAGGTACGCGCGATGTACAGGAAATACAGTGTTAAATATCAGAAGTAATCCTACACTATAAACAATAACATCTTAATCAGCATTCAACTCGATACAGACCTCGTTGCGAGAGAGCTGTCTGGTATAGGAATGCAAAAATATTATATAATAGCAGTGTCCTTTGGTAATTGTTAAATAAACTGCGGCTTAATTTAACATAATAAGATAAAGGTGTGTATAATTTCACCTGTCTTCTGTCTAATCTGTATATAGCAACAAATTATCTGTGAATCTAGATAAAACAAAAGTGGTCAAATTTATAACCTGTCGTACATCACATACTGAAATAGAAATCGGGATTAATGATATTGTGACTTTGTGGGTTCGTGAAATGAAAAGTCCAATTACACCACCCAACAATGTTCTTTATTTCTACCAACTTACAGTTTAACACTTGCCAATTACACAAAATTACTTGCTGCACACAATTACAATTTACCAGTTCGTCCGTTGCAACTTCACTTGTACTCGCGATTACATAAACTCCGATACTCATACACAGTTCGTACAGTCCCGTTGCACAATCCTTTCGTTCATTAACACGTCACTGACTAACTCTTACACCAAGAACTGCGACTGTCTTCTCGCTCACACTCACTAACCAACTGATTGACCAACACAACCAACAACTGAACTAACTCCGTCTGTTTGTAACCCTCTTTATATCGGAATATCGCCGGTTTCTAGTGACCAGGAGAATGTTCCAGTAAACGAAAGGTCGAGAAACAGGTGTAGAGAAAAAAACAGGCGACCAGTCATGTTTTCCCCTAACCACAAGTCTGTCACCACTACAAGACAAACGAGGAGAAGGTGTGGCTAACGCGGTCCTCCCCCCTGCCTTCCGTTCGCAGCTGGTACAGGGTGCTCCAGAGCTCCGTTACAATATGTTATTAGAAGAAATTGACAGCATAAAATTCCTTGGCCTTCAAGTGGACAGATGTTTAGATTGGAAAGCTCATATACATTATATCTTACCTAAACTCAGCTCTGCCTGTTATGCTCACCGAGAGCTGGTTAATGTGAGTTCTATTGACACACTTAAATTAGTATATTATGCATACTGCATCTATTATGGAATATGGAATATTCTTTTGGGGCAACTCGGTAGAAAGTAATATATATATATATCTATATATATATATATATTTCTTATGCAAAAGAGGGTTATAAGAATCATTACTAACACCCACAACAGATGCTCATGTAAAGATCTTTTTACAAGATTGAAGATATTAACGCTTCCTTGCATGTATATATTCTCGATCCTAAAATTCTTTGTATGCAATCGTGCCTTATTTGCAACAAGTAATGTAATTCACAGAATAAACACTGGACAAAAGTATAATATCCATTATCCCAGTGCTAAACTTTCTTGCTTCCAGAAAGGTGTGTATTATGAAACTATCAAAATATTTGGCGCACTTCCTAATGTTCTTAAGAACAAGCTGATAATTTCGGTACTTTTAAAAAAGCTGTCAGAGAGTACCTTAGCTCAAAATCCTTTTATTCTGTAGAAGATTATCTGAATGACAAATTATCCTGATAATGCTTCTGTAGCTCTATAAGTAGTATCTAACTCTTCCAAGGACAAATCATTACTAATAAATATTTGACGCAAGTTGAAAGTTTATTTTCAATGTATATGTATTTAATAAATAACAAGAATGGTATCCATTGCAAAAAGGTTGAGACGTACTGGCATAAGCCAAGTGAAAGCTGGTTTAAAAAGTGTTTCATTTTCTATCATATATAATTATCCTTGCTTTGTTTTCCATAATGTTGTTCATATTGCCTGTATACTATAATATGTCTTATGTTAACTTTCAACAACAATCAACAAACAATCAATCAACAATATCAATATCCTAACGGTTATCAATCTCTCTATCGATCTCTCTCTCTCTCTCTCTGTCTCTCTGTCTCTCTCGCGCGCTCGCCTTCCCTTGCAGTCCTTTGCATCAGGATTGAAGTAGTCCAGTAACTATTTGGGGCTTCAGAGATACGGTATACCACTCGGGGTTACGTTATTCACTAACTGGAGTTTGTTGGTAGCCCACTTTCAATCAGCAGAAATCGATTGGTCTCTAGATTTAAACAACCAGATACACCAGAATATTTTCCGCTCATGGAGTAAATCACATGATTGGAGGAAGTTTCGCTTTTCTGTGTGAACACCATAGTTGCTGTGACATAATTATAAAATGGACTATGCTGCCAAAAAAATTACCTATAACTAGTGTAACCGCAGTATCAGGCAGCAATTAGGAGGCGGTGAATTAATCGAAATCAGATAATAAAAAACGAAGATAAATTAATAAAAATTCTTTGCTAAACTAATATAAAAATCTTGTTATAATAACATGAAACTAGAATGGATAGAGTAATGATTAAAATAGTTGACTTAAAGAATTAGAAGGGAAGAACATAATTAAATATACATACTAGTACCCAGGCAAGGAAAAGGAAAACATTCTTATAAAATTCTGTACGTTTCGGAGAGACAGGAAGGGAGGTCCGTTATCCTCTTTGTGTTAGTAAACGTTCTATGTCTGAGAACTATAGTATACTTTCAGCCAGGAATGTTTTGGTACAAAGGGCTTTCAAAATGCAGTTGAGCATGAACGCTAGAGTTTTACTTCGCTGACTTGATAACGATGTATACCGTTACAAACAACTCAGGGCAGGCGTTTCCCAAATCAGGGTGGCCTGAACGTCAATGAGTTAGGTGATTTTTGCAAACCAATGCGAAAATTTGGAATAAATGAGAAACCAATAATTATGTAACATTTTAGAATGGTGAGCTAGTTTGGTCATGGGATAAAGTTAGAGGCGTGTCAGAATAAAGTTCAAACTGAATCGTGAAGAAAGAAAAATTTACTTAAAAGGTGATAGTACGACAGGAAGGACGTGTTCATGCGCGTTAGAAGGGAAGCGAAGATTTATAAGTCTGAAATATAGGGAAGTTGAGAATAGCGCAACCAGCGTAAGTGGAAGCAGCATTAGAAGTTCATTAGAACAAAGTAGTCGCCATATTAAGAAGAAACATAAATCGCGTGGAAGTAAATTTAAACAAGTAATCTAGGGATTCAAGTAAAATTCAATTTATGTTAGGAATTTTACTAGCAGGTGCTCGCCGGCCCAAGTCGATAAGCAAACTTAGTAGGAATTAATCCAAATAATTCTGCAACATAGTGTTATTAATACGACTGAGTAGCCAACAATCACCAAAATCCACTTCCTACAACCATTTACCTGAGGATAAGAGAACCTATAGCTCCAATTAGAGCCCAAGCAATTTAACACTGCTATGCGGGATTGCCGCACAAGCTCGGCTGTATGATGTTGCATGGGTGATCCTTTCAACTTGAATGATGAATTAATCTCTTTTTCCTTCCCACGTTATCTATCAAATTATTTTATAATTATTTATATGATGGATCCTGCTCTCCACTCCTTATAATTATAATTTCCTATAACTTCACCTATTTCTAAAACGTATTGAAGTATTTTCTGGTATTGGCATAAAATAATGTAAACATTGGCAAAACCTCGTATTTCATTAACATCACCCGGTCAGTCAACTTATTTTAGAAAATTTTGGATAAGTTCGAATGGAGCAATTTGGAACGATAATCAATCGGAATATTCGAGTTACCTGTTACATAATTACAGTTGGTGTAATTCCAAACCTTTTGCATTTGTTTGGTGTCATAGTTATTTAAGAACATAAGAAGCAGGTATTCTTAGCATATTACAGAAACCTTCAAAATATACAAAGAAATAGAAATGAATGAGTGGTATTTGAACTATGGCTAGAGTATTTAATTTTTAAATCTGGTTCTACTTATCTAAAACTTAGCCCACACAGGGCTAGTATGGAAGAAATGATTATGCCAAATAGAGAGGAAGTTGATGAATACAAATTTGAAATCGAATGTTTGTTCAGCGATGTTTTTTAAATGCTGTGAATCACAGCATCTTTTTCTATATTAAGATTAAAGGAGCACTTAATTTTGTTCATAGCTTCTCCAACAGCTATGAGGTTCTTTTACGTGAGGATTTTAAGCCCTACACCGGATTTGAACAGGCGACCTCGGGAATCGATTCAGCCATTCAATCTCAGTTGTTTCATAATATCGTTTCACTGGTTTCAAATGATATTTTCTCTCTTTATACACACAATTATTTAGCGTATCCCACTAAATACTTCATTATGTATTGTGCAAAGAAGATAAAGCAGAGCCATCGTTCCGTGAAGGTTACTGAACTGCAATGTAATTGGTATGGCATGCGCATCATAGCATTACAACAACATTTGATTCTCCTTTCCTTTTTTGTACGTTTTTGTGCATTTGTTTTGCACGAATGTACCAATTGTGCATTTGTTTATTCTCTGGAATATCTATGTTATAACTCATGACATTCTTAACTTAATTGTCAAGGGTTTCTTAAGCATGTTCAACTTCAATGTTTTGCATTCAAGTACAAGGCTACTGTAGAAATATTTCAATAGTTTAGAAGCTTCAGGAATGAAAAAAGATAAGCAAGAGTTCCACAGCCGTATGTCCACAGAAACACTTGCGCTTTTTAATAAAAGATTTACGAAAGTTGGTTGAGTGATATTTTAGATTAACCCACCCACCCTCACACCCATCCCCCCAAACATAACCATTTTCTATATTTAACAATATTTGTTTAAATTTTGAGTCTGTGTGTATGCGTGTGTATATTTCTTAAGCTCCTACACCCATCCAGAGTTGATACCAGATGGATATACAGAGGCCGACATTAGTATTCGAACGTAAACATATTAATTACTTAATATTTTAAAGCTCACAGGGTTAGCATACGAAAATACAACTTGTACAAATAAACTTGAGTCTTTCATTAAACCTATAAACTCATAAATAGCAACTGAAACTAATTTGCACTACAAGGAGAAATAAAACGGTTACTTTACATCTGGACATAAGTATTCGAACAGAGAGCAGCTAGTATTTAGTTAATATACCCTTTCTTTGAATTGCTGCTGATAATAGTTTGGGCATTGTATGTATGTGTGTATGTGTGTATGTTTAGTGACTGCAGAGCCCATGTTTCTCCAATCTGTTGGAAAAAATTATTTCAGATGGTCCTTGCTTCTGATGTGATGCTTCCTCACACGTTCCTCGAGTTCCTTCCAGATGTTTTCCACAGGCTTTAAATCTAGAGATTGGGGCAGCGTCTTCAAAGTGTGAGAAGCGTTGTACACGATCCAAAGCCTTACAACTTCAGCAGTATGCTTCGGATTATTCTCCTTCTGGAAGTAAAAATCATGCCCTAATCCCAGCTTCTCTGCACTCTTTTTAAGATTGTTTTCAGGAAACCTCTTCTATTCAAATTTTTCCATGATCCCATCTATGAACACCAGTTCCCCAAAGCCAGATGAAGCTATACAGCCCCATACCATCACACTACTGCCACCATGTTTCACTGTAGCTGCCATGTTCTTAGGTTCCCATTCTGTATTTGGTAGTCTCCATACGTTAAGACGTCCATCGCTTTTGTATACGCAGAACTTGCTCTCGTCCAACCAGAGAACCTTATCCCAGAATTCTGTTGGTCTCACCACATATTGTTTAGCAAATTCTATACGCTTATTCCTATTCACCTTATTAACATATGGTTTTTCTCTAGGAACCCAGGCATTGCACCCAGTATTATTTAAATCCCGTTCAACTGATTTGGTGTGAACCACAGTACTAGAATATTGCTCAAGGCATCCTCTCATCTAAGATGCAGTGACTCTCGGATTCTACTTCCCCATTTTTATTGTTTGCCTCCTATCTCTGGTGGTGAGTTTAGAAGGAGTGCCATTTCCAGGTTTATTTGCGTCAGTATTCGTCTGTTTGAAGCGTTGAATTAGGCAGAACACTGTAGCTTTGCTTGTGTTTTTGGTTTTGACAACTTCAGAGAGAGATTTGTTTGTTTGCAGATATTTATGACGATATTGCTCTCTGCCACCGTTGTCTCCTTACCTTTACGTCCCATACTACCTGTGAGTTCACAATCGGCTGAATAACTTTGAGCAGACTCTCTCGAACCACAGCATAAACACAACTGCTGTATGGTAAGGGCGTGTAGGTTACGTTCTCTCTGTTCGATTGGGTACGTTCGAATACTTATGTCCTCCAATAAGAGTAACAACAAAATAAATACAGTACAGAATGTGTAATAAATTCATGCAAAGTGATATTTTAAGTATTGTTTCCGAAACATAAAAGGTTAATGTTTGCATGTTTAAAATTTCAGGGCTGCCAATAAATATTACAGTATGTATAGTACGTGCAATGTTACATGTTATATTATTCGAATACTTTTGTCGGCCTCTCTACGTGGGTCATTCAAAAGTTACTGGCAACACAGCCTGCATTTGGCTCTATCAGCGGTAAATCATGTAAACTGGTAACAATGAAAAATAAGACCGTCTGTTGTGTGTGAGCTGTAAATTTTAAGGCAATAATTCTATTTAATAAGATGTTTTAATAAGTTAAATAGTAGGCTGTCATCTTTAGTGTTCTAAATATGTTTAGCAAATAAAAAAAATTCTTCATTAACATTCATGTTGCAGTATAAATCAATGCACGACAGTGCCATACAGAATTATTGGAAGCTTGTGGTAGACAGACTTTACCATATCGGGGCGAATGCATATCGTAGAGGAAGAGAAGAATTGCATAAAAACGTGGAGCTGGCAGACCGCAAACAGCAAGTGATGATGTGCATATGAATGCTGTTCGAGCACTGCTTGAAGAACATCGTTGTTGGTCTTGTATTGAACTAGCAAGGGAAGTTGGAGTTGCTCCTGGTACGATTCTCCACATTCTTAAGAAGAAGTTAAAATGAGGAGAATCTGTGCTCGATGGTTTCCACACTATCCTACAGAGGAAATAATGTTCCAAAGGATGGAAACAGCAAGATTACACTTAGAAATGAGCCTCGGCGCATTGATTCACCAAGACAACAAAACAAAAAAGACAACAGGTTCCACTTAGTCATATTTGTTGTTGATGGTGTTATCACTCACTCAATTCCTCAAGAAAATCATGAGATTGGTGCTCATTGCAGTCACTTTATGGAGCACCATTTACGATCAGCTATGCGTCATATAAGCCGCACCGTGGCTCAGTGGTTAGACCGCGTCACTCTCACCAAGGCGGCTGGGGTTCAATCCCAGGCGACCACAAAGTGAGATTTTGGTGGACAACACGGCGCCGGGGCGGGTTTTCTCCGGGATATCCGGTTTCCCCCGCCATCTCATTCCACTGGTGCTCCATCTTCATCTCATGTATCATCAGTGTCATCGCCTGCGATGCCATATGTAGTAAAAGCGGGCGTTAAACACTACATATTTCATTTATGCGTCATAAACATCCAAATCTCCTGAATTCTCATCCCATTGTGATACATGAAGTGCTTGCACTCACACGTCTGCTCCTGTTGTTAATTACCTCGCAGATGATTCTGGGAAATTCTGGAGCGTCCTCCATAGTCCCCAGATATGAGCCCATGTGATTTTGAGGTTTATGCGAGAATTAAATTACCACTTACAGGAGTTTCGCTTTAGAATCAGACAGGCAATTCAGGCAGCAGCAGTAGAGCAGTCTGTTCGAATATTAGGAAAACAGGAAGCTGTGGATGGCATCCGTCCGCTCCCTAATGTGTGGAGGGAAGTTCTTCATGTTGGAGGAAACAACTTCTAAGCACTGCAATAATCTAACTGCTCCAAAAGTATTTTATTTGTTGTTAATTTAAATGTTTCCACTAATTATTAAATGACCTAAGTATTTGAATATAAAGTGCTTCTTAGGATAAAAATAAAAATATTACGGTGGTAGATATTATCACAAGACAATGCGTTTGTTGACCTTGAAAAAGCCTTCGATAGTGTAAACCGATGCAAAACGTGGCAAATATTAGAAGAACGAGGATACCCACAACAATTAGTAAAAATGATAAAATGCTTCTACTTCCAAACAAAAATAAATATGAGGAAAGTGAAATGAAATGTGTAGTGTTTAACGCCCGCTTTTACTACATACGGCACCGCAGGCGGTGACACTGATGATGCCTGAAATGAAGATGGAGCAGCGGTGGAATGAGATGGCGGGGAAAACCGGAGGTCCCGGAGAAAACCCGCCTCAACGCCGTGTTGTCCATCACAAATCTCACTTTGCGGTCACCTGGGTTCGAACCCGGGCCGCCTTGGTGAGAGCCAAGCGGTCTAACCACTGAGCCACGGCGTGGCTACAAATATGAGGAACAATGGTAAAATTTCTATAAAAAATCTTACCAATCAGGGGGTCAGACAAGGGTGTACTCTATCACCTACACTCTTTAGTATTAATATTGACGGCCTAGTGTGCAAATGGAAGCAGCTAGTGCATGTAGGTTTTAAAATAACAAATAAATACTTTTTAAATATTTTATTGTTTGGTGACGACTTAGTTATTATACAAAATAGCGAGTCTGCCCTGAAAAAGTCTATTTTTAAATTTAGTGAAGTTTGTAAGCAATATAATATGAAAATTTCTTTTGTAATTCATTGAGAAAGAGCCAATTAGAACAAAAATAGTTATAAATAAGCGTTGCGTTGAACAGGTAAGCCATTTTAACTACTTTGGAGCTGTTGTTAGTTATGACAAGTAATATGTCTACAATAAAATATGCAAATTTCAAAGAGTGTGTGGTACAATAAATAGAACATCTTGAAACAAAATACGTAAAGAAACAAAATTAAAGTTCCACAAAGTTATGGCTGTAACTATGCTGACACGCGGAAGTGAGACTTGGACGTTAACTAAAAAGCAACAGAGTAAAATACAGGCTTAGGAAATGAAATTCTTGAGAAATGTGTAAGGATGCACGAAGAGGGACTTAAGAAATGAAAATATAAGAGAAGAGCTGGACATTTCTAGTATGAATGATAGGTTAAAAGATCTCAAACAAAAATTGAAGGAACATGAAAGACTGCCAGATAATAGACTTCAAAAACAAATATTACAGCATCATCCTAAAGGTAGGAGATCGATGAGCAAACCCAGCAAATAATGGCTAGAGGACTTCGAAGGCGGAACAGGCACTTGATTGCCTATTCCATGAAGTGAAGAGGAAGAAGAAGAGAAAGAAGAAGAAGACAATGCCCCTAATGGAAGTAGCATATATCTGGGCGTGTTTACTGCCACCAACGTGCGAGCTCTTAACTGTAGCAGTTTGAATGGTAAAACTACAATTCGATCTATACTGAATGTCATTGGTAGTAAACCTGAACAAATGAATACATCTGTGGGCATTTCTCTCCAATGCTAAAGGAGTCAAGCTACAGAGCACTGTCTGGCAAAGACTGTGTTACTGTGGATATTCTGAAACTGGTCACATCCATTCTAGTTTGAAATTTCTTCTCGTGTGAATATAAACGAGCCTTGAGTAGTTTATGAACGTAAACTGATATTGTAGGCATAATATCATTCTCATTCTTCGCCCTTCCTGGACTCTCATGTGTCACCATAACATATGACGTTCCCCAATTCTAAAAGCCTTTCTCTCCGGGGAAACCACTCCAATAGCTATTTTTCGGCTCAGACCTCCGTATATCACTTTCAACCAATACGACGTAGCACTGCGTTATTATAAATCCTATTATTGCAGTACTTCCGGAGACTGCCTTCTTTTAAGAACAGCTTTATATACGGTTGTAGTTAGGCTCACATAGGGTACAACTATATTATATGACAGAGAAAGGGTATTTGTATACCTGTACATGTTGTAAGAAGCAAAAATGTCTTGCGTTCCCTACCCATTCTTCTAAAAACTGTTCTTCCGAAATCTAATCATTCCAGTAATCGTGATAAACTTTCAGCTATGTTTACTTTTTTCATTGTATTATGTAGCAGGTAAAGCGAAGGTGAGAATTTTAAAAAGGTGCTTCGCTGTATGATGGCCTTGCATTACCACGGCGAATAGCGAATTACCAAAAGATGAGTAAATTACATGAAAACTCATAAATAATACGGATTCTTTAGGAAACGAACTACACACAAAATTTCACTTTGTATAAGTTGCGTGCTTTATCGGGATCCTTATTTTCTGCAGTAAGATTTTGTATACCTCTTACGGTTTTCTAATTTACACTTAGGTCATTCAGAATTAGGACGATTTAACAGGCTACTCAGAAAATACAGAATATTCGTTTATTTTTCATGCAAAACTTAAAGCCATAGTACCTCAGACCCATTTATGAGAATACTAAAGCTACAGTTTATGTAGTTTGGTTTGGGAAGACATTCTTAAGAATTGTCGTGTCGCATTTTAGGAAATTTCTGAATGCATTCTCATTTGACCAAAACTTTGTTTTCAACGATGCTGTACACACACACACACACACACACACACACACACACACACACACACACACACACACACAACATACACCTTTTCTACTTTTAGCTTTCCGGAGACAAAAAATGTCTATTTCGGGTAAAATGTCGATACTAAATTTTTTAGTGAAACATTTCTTCCAGCCACTTACAAAGTGTGGATAATTCTAACATTCTATTACAATCATAGAGATATAAATATCTTCTGGTTACAAAACAATAAATAGAGCAATAAAAACACGGGTAGGAATACGAGTCTGGAGCAGAAGAATTCTCCTAAACCTGAGAGAGCTGAAGATGATGATGATGATGATGATGATGATGATGATGATGATGATGATGATGATGACGATCATGATGATGATCACGCTGACATTCCTTCTACTTACCACAGGAAAATAGTGGAAAAAGTAAAAGGGAAAAGTGAAAATGCATAACTATCTAACGAAAGCTTTCAATGTGAAACAGCAATAGTGTTTCTCAATCTATTATTCATTTACAGTTAGTCCCTATTTTTGCAAAAATACATTAATTTATGCATTTTATTTTGATGAGATAAAATTGGTTTTAAGATTGTTTCAAATTGGTCAATACAAATTAGTGTACATGACAAAAGGTTAAACCATATTCAGTTGACTATAACGCATCTCGATATGTGTTTAATTGTATGTATTAAATTAGTTGATGAAGCAGGCAGGCAAATGGATAGATGGATCGATGGACGGACGGACTGTAAATCAGTAAATTAGTAAATCAATCAATCAATCAATCAATAAACATCCAATAAAATAAATAATCAGATAAACAAATAAACAGAGAGATAAATACATAAACATATACATAAAAATAAGTAAATAAATACTCTATAAAATAATACGGCACTTAAAGCGGCTGCTATTTAGGTTTGCCTAATGCCAGCTCTACAAGAGCTAAATAATTATTTCACTTACACTGTACATTTAAATATTTTTCTTGTAGGGGTGGACGTTTAAATGGAAACAATTGCTTCAAATGCTCACCTTGTATTACATTTATGTTCTCATTCATTTCTGAGTTCTTTTTCGCAGCAAGACTAAAGCTCACATGTAAGATAAGTGTAACTCAGTGGCGTAGAGACGGATGAGTTATTCTTCCCATATTAGAAGCTCTGTTAGCTCTTTATTCACTACATACTATTTTAGATTATGTTTCTTTAAGGAATTTGGATACAGGTATTTTAGTGTCAATCTAATCTTTCAAAGAATCTATGCATGTTTAATCAAAGCCTTTATTACCTCACTACTTTGATAGCCTTACATTTTACTTCCATTATTGAGCATAATGTTGCAAATCTTAGGAGCTTCTCTACACCCTACTATGAATGATTCAAGTATTATTTCATGGAACAGGTATGTCACTCGCTGAAGCTTTGAAACCAAGGAAAATATAAGATAATTTGAATATCGAATCAGTTTCCCCTTTTATTTTGTGCTTTGGCATGTGCTATCTCGATTGTGCATTTATTTTAAGAGCTATCACAAAACTGTGATTATTAATATTTTCCTCGTTGTTTAATAACACATAAACTGTTAATGGACCTCCCAAAGCGCTCTATAACATTGCTGTTTGTGGTACAATTGGTTCCCTAATTAGATACCCGAGAAACGCATGGGGATAGTTCTCTTACGGGAAGGCCGATAAAGGCTACATCCAGTCTTAGTGCCTTAGGTCCTGGGGACCACACGATGGTCTGTTTGATAGAAAAGTAGACTGGTATCTCGCAAACCCCATCTATGCAGCATGCTGAATACCACCCCATTCCATTACTGCACTCTGCTAAAGTCCTGTAGATTAAGGCAGACATTAGTGCGATAGACTTTGATCCAATTAAGCTGCTTCGCCGCGGATTTAGTTTAATTAAAACGTCAAGGTACTGCCAAAAATGCCACTATCGCAGTAATACTTGCTGTGGAGTACATCACCTCCTGTATAATGTGCCTTTATTTGAAGGTATGTGATTCTCTCAGCTCCCAGTACTTGAAAACAAAATAGGTTCTTTAAATTGCGAATGTATTATACTGACTTTTGTTTGTATATGAACTAAAATATTCCATCAACCATACTGAAGTTCTGTTAACCTTCATCTTCACTCCATGGTTTGGGCATATTGCCCGTTCCGGCTTCCTTGTTCTCTGCAGCGTTTCCTGGGTCGTCCTCTGTCTCTTCTTCCTTTTTGATTATAGTTTAATACTGCATTTAGATATCTTACATTCTCCATTCTTAATATATGTTCATGCCATTGTTGACTTCGTTCTGATATTTTATCATGGATTGGTTCGATTTCTAATTCCTTTCAATATCCTCATTTCTTATTTTGCCCAATATTGTCCAACCTTTAACACTTCCTAAAAATTTCATTTCTGTAGTCTTTATTTCATTTAAATCCTTTTGTGTTGGCACCCAGGTTTCGCTTCCATATAGTAAAGTTGGAATAGCCATTACCTTATACATTTTAATTTTTGTATCCCTTCTCACTCTGTTTTTAAAAGTTCTTTGGATTGTCCCACATATTGCTCTGAATATGTTTACCTTTACTTCTATATCAGCATGGTTTCTAAAACTTATGTTACATCAAAATATTTAAGACTTGATATTTGTTCTAAAATCCTATTTCATAATACAGTATTTGATCTTACATTATAATTTCCTTATGTGCCATGATTTTTATTTTTTCTTCTCGTATTTTAAAACTATAATTTTGCACTATATTATTTAGAATATAGATTGATTTTTGCAGTTGAGTTTCACTCCGATGAATCAATATTTGGTCCTCCACAAACAGCAGGGTATTAATATAAATATTTTATTTTATTTTGATTCCTCGATCTACTAAAATCTTCCATTCATTTAGAATATCGCCCATATATATAATAAAAAGAGTAGGTGATAAGCTACACCCTTGTCTTAGACCAGTATTGGTAGAAATTTGTTCTCTTAGCCTATCCCCAGTATCAATTCTTATAGTTGCATTTGTGTACATGGCTTTTATTGCATTACTAATATGTGGTGGGTAACCCTTACTTTCTAATATTTTACCGCAGTTTAGTTCTATTTATTCTTTCAAAAGCATTTTCCAGGTCAATGAATGCCATATGTGTTTCCAAATTATTTTCGCTTCGCTGTTCAATTATTTGATTAAGAACAAATACTTATCTGTACAGCATCGGCCTTCGCGGAATCCACTCTGCTCTTCTTCTATAAAGCATTCTGTAATAGTTTTCAGTCTATTATTTATTATTTTGGTATATATTTTGTAACTTGTTTTCATTAAATTTGTTAACTTTTAAGGAGCCTTACTTTCAGCTCTCATAAGTGTCACCTTCATTTGAAACGAACCAGCAATCTCTGTGTCTCAGTACAATTATTGTGCTCTGCTAAATCGCCGTACACATACTTTTGTTTCCACTGAACGATTTATACGCTAGTGTTTGGTTTACTACCACAGTTAACTGCATTAACACTTGCAGCCTACAGCGATAATTATAACTACAAACACTTGTTACCAGCAACTACATAAAACATTTTATGTAATGGTGTAGTATAGAAGGAAACATTGATTTGCAATTACAGTCTTAGGATCTTTTT
Source organism: Mantis religiosa (assembly GCA_030765055.1). Taxonomy (NCBI): domain Eukaryota; kingdom Metazoa; phylum Arthropoda; class Insecta; order Mantodea; family Mantidae; genus Mantis; species Mantis religiosa. Next base: position 441,778 of record JAUKNK010000240.1, on the reverse strand, counting down.
TATATAAATCATTAGAATATTAGTGCAATTAAGCTGTATGGAATTGTTTTAAAAAGAACGCAGTCTGTAGCTATGATTCCGAACGCCCATTCTTATATAAACTAAACTAATACATATTATTAATCCAGGAGCTATTAACAATTGATGGGTCCAGATAAAAAGACAGGTGTCACTTATTTTCTCAATATGAGTTAGACATGCCATTGGATACTCCATGGAAGGTAGCATCTTTTAGACGTATCAAAGTTTCTGCTTAGGAAAAGTAAAAAGAATGTTAAACACTTATCTAGCTTGTTGTCAATTCTATGGAAATAAAAATACAGAACACAGTTTCCTAAAGTATATAAAATGAGCTTTCTACCCAAGGATTGTTTTACGAATGAACAGTAAGCCATAATGGCAATACCAGGAATTACGAAACACTTGTTCGGATGAGAAATCAAGTATAAGGTAGAGTTAGAAATGCATGAGTCAACAAAATGCTTGTTTAGGCTTCCTTAGTTTGGTCGAAATTCGAATATCTAGTGACAGTATTTTAAAAAAATCACAGGCTTAAGCGGCTGCTAGCGCCAAGTGCAGCACTGTCTCCTACCCCACAACTAGCTGGCAATATTGAGCAGTCCAAGTTGGTACTAACTAATAACATAAAAAGTCTGAAATAAAACTAAAATGTTGTCATTACCTTAAGTATCTTCAAAAAGTACTAACATTTAGGCACGTTTATTTAATATGCTCATGAATGTGCAGACGGTGGCATGAAAATTGCCTAACTGTGTGTCCACCCACAAAACGGCATAAGTGCCAGTGCTGACATACACCAATGCAAAATGGAAATCGTAAGGAAATGCTTGATCATACATATATATGGAGACACATTTATTGTTATTTGATAAGGGTGTTGAATAAATTGTTAGTCAGATGAGGTTAGGATAGTTGTTAAGGGGATGTAAAGAATAATTAGTAAAACAGCTACCCTAAATTTATCACCCAGGTTAAAATGTGCTACTGTTAGTGGTATCATTAATATTCTTGCAGATGTTATGCAGTTATTGATAATCACACACACACACACACACACACACACACACACACACACACACACAACGACACACACACTACATAAAGGCGGGTGATTCTCCAATCAATGCGGGGAGAAGATGTGTTCAGCATCTACCCTAATATTTTGCATAGTCCAGCCGATTTTTCTTTCATTTCGCGGAATGTATAAATACTTGTTGGGATATATAACTTTCACAGAACACATACTATCTATAAGAATACAAAAATGTATAATTACACTAAGAAACATTAACAACAAAATTTCTATCAATTAATAATAGAAATAAACTGACATTAATAATCAATTAGAATTCTGAATTGAAGATTCATAGTTTCCAGTTCCAAACAAATTACTAGCTGGCTTCATTTTTTGAAGACATTGCTATCCACATTAACAAAAGTGTTAACAGTAACATTAAAATAATTTCTGCAATTCAAAATACACTGCTCATACTGCGTGTTAACAAGCATAGTAAACTATTATGAGGTATCTTGCTAATACTTGAAGTTTTCTATTCTTTTAAATAAAATATATAACTATGCCCATATATATTTTTCTTTTTCCTGATATAGCGGTTCTCTTATTGTTTCCGTTTATTTTACTATCTGTATTCTGCAGTTTCACACATATACTCATAAACACCCATGCCCAAGACGGGGCTCGAATCCGCTACTCTCTAAGCGTCGGAACGCTAGAGACATCGCTCTAACGACCATGGCTACGAGGGCTGGCAAGTGTTATATATGAAGTAGGATTATATAGGGGCCGAATGGCCCCTCCAAAAATTACCTCACGGAATTTGTTACACCAATCTGAAAGCAAACAAGCAAAACAGATTAGCTAGTAAATCACTTTCTCAGTATGCAATTATAACCACAAACACAGACTCCAGTTGCATCTCAGATAAAATATACTTTTTATTGTACATTACATAACTAAAAAAACTTATATTTTCATTGAGAACTGTACTAACAATTCAATTCTGGAATGCTTTAAATAATCTCTGAATTACTGTGATACGTTCCAATTAAACAACTACAAATTTCTAAAATCAACATTGATAAAGAGTCTGCTGCCATCTATTGAGCATTAGATGTATCATTTATTAGCTTCATTCCGAAGCAATTAATGCTCTGTTGTGGAGTACTATACTCCAAGAAATTTACCTCAAATACGGCCAAGTTTACTTAGACTTGCTGCCTGCATATTAGTTGTAACGTTGGCTATACTGTTGTAGGTGGATTTAGCATCGAAGGTAGACGATTCAATAATTTAAGAGAATAGAAGTCTGCACAAACGAGAAAGTTATTACGCGTCAACATTATCTCCGCTATCACCGAAACAGTTTCTATGCTATGCTTCACCAAAGGGGCAAATTTGTAACATCCAACACCCAGTATTTAATCTTACATTTTCAAACTTCCCGAAGGGTATGTTGATTTCTCAGCACCTGAGGCAGCTAGACAACACAACAGGTGATACCCAAATGTACTTAATTAGTAAAATAGGGTACCATATTACATCGCCCAGGTTACCATATGCTATTACTTCTAGTTTTATTGTTATTGTCGCAGTTGTTAAACATTATCGTAATTGTCATTTTATCATCGTTAAAAAAATGAGGCAATATATGGCTAACAAATGAATAATTGCCGAGGTCTACCATCTGGAAAGACACCTCTCTCTCTTTCTCTTTCTCTCTCTTTCTCTCTCTCTCTCTTTCCCTTTTACTCACCAACACACACGCACAAACACACTCACGCACACTTACACGCGCACAAACGTAAAACACAGAAGGGAGAAGTAGATGATCATTTAACCAATACGGGGGAGAAGTTCGGTCCGAATCTAACACAACATTTTGCAATCTTCGACCATATTTGCTACAACGACTGCCTAAATTCTTCACTATAGTCTGTAGGCACTGGTCACAAGATATAGCCTAATAAAATCGCATTCCGAGGTCTCGAATACAACCAGGACCCATTCCGTGGAAGGCTGGCAGAGTACAACTCACTGCGCAGAAGCGCAGTGCAAGGTATTCTTTAATATTGTGTTCAGTATATATATAATCATTTTCATCCTCCAACGATGTCATATCGGTATGTTGGGCCTAGTAACTCAAGGTTTAGAGCGGCCGGACGGCAACCATCGGTAGGTAGGTAGGCAGGCAGGCAGGCAGGTAGGGAGATAGTGGGTAGGTAGCTAGATAGGTGGGTAGGTAGGTAGCTAGGAGGGTAGGTCGGTAGGTAGGTGGGTTGGTATGTGGGTAGGTAGGTAGGTGGGTAGGTGGGTAGCTAGGTGGGTAGGTAGCTAGGTAGGTGGGTAGGTAGCTAGGTGGGTAGGTCGGTAGGTAGGTGGGTTGGTAGGTGGGTAGGTGGGTAGGTAGGTGGGTAGGTGGGTGGGTAGGTGGGTAGTTAGGTGGGTAGATGGGTATGTAGGTGGGTAGGTGGGTAGGTAGGTGGGTTGGTAGGTTTGTAGGTAGGTGGGTGGGTAGGTAGGTGGGTAGGTGTTTAGGTGGGTAGGTGTTTAGGTGGGTAGATAGATAGTTAGATAGGTGGGTAGGTGGGTAGGTAGGTGGGTAGGTAGGAAGATGAGTAGGTAGGTAGTTAGGTAGGTGGGTAGGTAGGTGTGTAGTTAGGTAGGTAGGTGGGTAGGTATGTAGGTAAGTAGGAGGATAGGTGGTAGGCGGTTGAAAAGGTGGGTAGGCAGGTGGGTAGTTGGTTAGATGGTTGGGTAGGTGGGTAGGTGGGTGGGTAGGTGGGAAGTTGGGTGGGTAGGTGGGTAGATGGGGCGTAGGTGGTTAGGTGGGTAGGTGAAAGGGTAGGTGGGTAGGTGGTTGGGTGGGTGGGTTGGTAGGTGGGTAGCTGGGTAGGTAGGTGGGTGGGTAGCTGGGTGGGTAGGTGGGAAGTTGGGTGGGTAGTTGTGTGGGTAGTTGTTTGGGTAGGTGGGTATTTGGGTGAGTAGGTGGGTGGATAGGTTGGTAGGTGGAAATGTGGGTAAGTGGGTGGGTAGGTAGTTTGGTGGTTGGGTAGGTAGGTGGGTGGTTGGGTGGGTAGGTAGGTGGGTGTGTGGGTAGGTAGATGGATGGGTGGGTAGGTGGGTAGGTAGGTGTGTGGGTGGGTAGGTGGGTGGTATTTAGCTAGGTAGGTGGGTAGGTAGGTAGGTGGGTGCGTGCGTAGGTAGGTGGGTGGGTGTGTAGGTAGGTGGGTGTCTGGTTAGTTAGGTTGGTAGGTAGGTATGTAGGTGGTTAGGTAGGTAGGTAGGTAGGTAGGTAGGCAGGTAGGTAGGTCGGTCGGTAGGTAGGTAGGTAGGTAGGTAGGTAAGGTAAAGTAGGTAAGGTGAGGTAGGTAAGGTAGGTAAAGCAGGTTAGGTAGGTAAGGTGTGTAGGTAGGTAGGCAGGCAGTCAGGCAGGCAGACGGACAGGCAGACAGGTAGGTAGGTTAGGTAGTTAGGTAGGTAGGTAGGTTAGGTTAGGCAGATAGGTTAGGTTAGGTAGATATGGTAGGTTGGTATGTTAGGTAAGCAGGTTAGGTAGGTAGGTCGGGTAGGTAGGTAAGGTAAGGTAGGTATGGTTAGGTAGGTAGGTTAGGTTAGGTAGGTAGGTTAGGTTAGGTAGGTAGGGGAGGCAGATAGGTTAGGTAGGTAGGTTAGGTAGGTAGGGTAGGTGGTTAGGTGGGTAGGTTAAGTAGGTAGGTAGGTATGTAGGTAGGTAAGGTTAGGTATGTAGGGGAGGTAGATAGGTGGGTAGGTTAAGTAGGTAGGTAGGTATGTAGGTAGGTAGGTAAACTTAGGTAGGTAGGGTAGGTAGTTAGGTGGGTAGGTTAAGTAGGTAGGTAGGTATGTACGTAGGTAGGTAGGTTAGGTTAGGTAGGTAGGGGAGGTAGATAGGTTTGGTAGGTAGGTTAGGTAGGTAGGGTAGGTATTGTCCGGCCGCTGTATCTACGGCTCTGACATTTAGTGGCTGCAGGAGGTGGAGGGGGAAGGTTACTAGTACCAACATATAATAATGAGTAATTGAAAACATATCGTCAGAATTATCTTTATAATGAGAGTATAGGAATCTATTAGCTTCAAAACATTGAAATACAACTTGTAATTTCATTATCATGCAAGATATTCTTTACAACACCACTCTATTCAAATATTTCGTTCACACCTTTCACGCACACCAACTGCTTCTGTTGGTGATACTGGGAGTCTGTACATCCGGTGTCGTGGTCAGGAAGCTAAAACTGTCTGCTAGCGCCAATCAGCGTTGTCGCTGCTGGGCGTGGCTTGCAAATCCAGCACCGTGTTGCCGCCTCAATTTTGTGTGGACCACGTGTCTTTTAGTTGCTTTTGGAATCCGCGCTGGTGGTTTGTTTAAGTTTTTGTGTGGCGTGAATTCCGATTTCTAGCGTCTGTAAGTCTTATTATTATTGCTATTATAGTAATATGGCTACTGGTTCGTCAGAATCCAAGAAAAGAATCGGCTCTTATAAGAGCCAAAGCCGTGAATTTATATTCAGGCTACGTGAGTACTTCGAGAAGGAGAGGGACAATGGTGGACCTCTACTACCTGTTACCAAGGTGCTGGACAGAGTTTGTGATGCCTTGAAGGTGAGAAAAACCACCGTGAAGAATGTGACCAAGGAAAAGTGCCCAGCCGATTTAAGTTCGCCGTCTGCAGTTCTGCGTACACCGGGAAAGCAAAGGCAACGAGTCAGCCTTAAATCTTCACTTGATGCATTTCAAAAGGATGCTATAAGGCGACATGTATATCAATATTATATGAGAAAGGAATTTCCCACTCGTGCGAAGTTGCTGTGATCTTTAAAGGAAGCTGGCTTATTCGATGGTGGATAAACCAGCCTAAGTAAAGTACTGAAAGAACTAGGTTTTCAGTTTAAAAGTTTTTCTGGGAGGAAAGCTGTAATGGAAAGAAGTGACATAGTTGCATGGAGAGGCAGATTTTTGCGGGAAATTCTAAAAAGCAATCCCGAAAAGGTGGTATGGCTTGATGAAACGTGGGTAAATGCAGGACACACTAAGACAAAGGCATGGACAGATGACACTATTGCAGGCACAATGAGGTGTCAGTTGGGAAAGGAAGCAGATTGATTTTGCTCCATGCTGGTGGTGTACCTGGTTTTATTCCAGGAGCAATGCTCTTATTCAGATCAAAGAGCACGCGTGATTATCACGAAGAAATGAATGGAGATACATTCAAGAACTGGTTCCAAGAATCTCTTCTGCCAAAGATCAGTGCCAATTCAATTATTGTTATGGACAATGCGCCATACCCTTCAGTTCAATTAAACAAAGCACCGACAATGTACGACAGGAAAAGTGTCATTTTACAGTGGTTGGAGAACAAAAACATACCTGGAGCGTCCGCAGAAATGACGAAAGCAGAACTCCTGCAAATTGTAAAACTTTACAAGCCACGTTTCTGCACTCATGAAATAGACAGTATTGCTGCTGCTCACGGTCACATTGTAATCAGGCTCCCTCCCTATCACTGTCATTTCAATGCCATCGAAATGATTTGGGCACAAGTGAAAGGTTATGTTGCAGAACATAACACAACATTCCGCATTTCTGATGTTCAGCTATTAGTGCAAAATGGTGTTAAACAAGTGACCCAGGATAACTGGAAAAGTGCCGTGGATCATACTTGGAAACTTTTAAGACAAGCCAAGGAAGGCGACGGCATAGTGGAAACACGTGTGGAGGAGCTGATAATTTCATTCAGTGAAGATGACGTCAGCAGCGACTCCTGTGATGAAGCCGCGATGAGTGAAGATGAAGATATGGATATTTACGAGGATTGCGGCGTCTTCCCACTGGACTGAATGTAAGTTGTTTAATAGCCAATTTCAGTAAACGTAGCTTTTTGTTATTTCTTTTCCAGTAAATGGTATGGTACATTGTCTCCATATGCAACTATTCTGGGATCATGTATATACACATTATCGAAGTTACGATCTGCAAATGCGTGAAATATTTAAAATACACATGTTCCTCTGCTTGAAATTCCCGCTAAAGAACTGGCAACAGCGCACTTCCCCCCCTCGAGAACTGTCAGAGCCGGAGAAAGAACGGCCCGACTGTAGTTAGGTGGGTAGGTTAAGTAGGTAGGTAGGTAGGTAGGTATGTAGGTAGGTAGGTAAGAGGGTAGCTTAGGTAGTTAGGTTAGGTAGGTAGGTGGGTAGGTTAGGTACGTTGGTAGGTAGGGTAGGTAGGGTAGGTAGGTAGGTATGTTTGAAGTAGTTGATGTAATATATATGGCGAAAGAATGTGCTGAGAATTCAGTGTGATATCTATACCTTAAGTTAGTATCGTAAGCAGTTGTTACACGCGAGAGTACATGTTAGTTTTAAGCAAATTACTCCAGATAAGGCGTGTTGTTTCACAAGAAATGGAAATTCGAAGTAACTGTACTGCTTGTAAGATCTTATACCGGGGAAGAGAAATTGCAATAGTTTATGTAGGTATATGAAACATGGAATTACTTACTTTAAGTGTGTAGTTGTAGGTGATTTAATTACGAAAGAAGAAGGGCAGCTATAACTTATAAAAAGGCAATGAAAAAGAAAATACGATATGTGTGAGAAGGGATATACCGTAATGGGAAGACATATAGGCGGATTTCAGTATCTTAAAATAATAGTTCTGTGGTAATTCTTTGAAAATATAGAGGGCACTTGATGCCATAACGAATCATAATTAGGTCTCATTCCGTTCACAATGATTTATTTATTTTAACTTTTAGTCGATTCTCTGCTTATTCTTAAAGGTGAATGCTGTGTGTCTGTAAGCTCTGTTGGCTTCTGGCAAATTTGTATACATATCAGCGTAAAACAAGTCCCTCGATATGATATAGCATTGCAAAAAGAACATTCAAATATAAATAACTCACTCTGACTAGCAAACCATCCGACTTTAAAGGAATGAGGCGTTCGCGAGAAGAGTCCGCAAGCTTAAACAACAGAGTTCCCGTTTACGAGGAGTTCGTTTCTTGAAACCCGGTCGATCTAATTTGTTTACTTATAAATGTTTGTAAGGATTTTTAGCTGCTCTGTTATCAGTGCAATTAGTAGAAGGACGGTTACAACAATTGTTTTTTAACACAAAACACACGCACCACCGTATGCACAAACGCGCACCCAGTTACATGCATATATACATAATATATATCAAGAATTACCTAAAAGTTGCAAACACATTTTTGGGGTACAGGTGTATTTGTTTTTCATGAATATATTTGCTAAACAATAAACATTTGTAGCTCTAATATTTTGGTGCACGATCTTGGAACTGTTATATGTTTTCAAAAGAGTATTTAGGACTTCCGCCAAGTGGCAAATTATAACAAATAACAAAACCTTGTTAAACTGTTTCTTGTTGAAAGAAGTTAATTTATTAAATCTTATCCCACCACATCAAAGATTTTGGAGATTACCTTTGTCTTTAAATTCCAATTTAAGTATCGATATATCTTAAAAACGCTAGTCACAATTCCTGTCTTTCAGGCAATTTCATACAAATAGCATAAGAATAACACGGCATGATTTAACCAACATAATCGAAATGTGCTACGCATCCACTTCTGTAAACTTGTACCTACATAATATTTGGAAATGATGGAAGGTTATGCCGTTGCGGAGGACTGGATCGAAAATGTAGCATGATAATGGTACTTGAAGTTACCATTTAAGTGATATATTTTATTATTACGGGGAAATATATTTTAGTTACAGGGAATTTACTCCTGCAAGGGTTATTGGCTGAGAGGCAAAATCAGCTCAAAATGTTCTTGCTGCTGTCCACAGATGGCTCTATCGGTTATATTTTATACCGAAGATAAAGCGTGGCAACAATTTGCAAAGATTCGTATGACATATATGTAAGTCCTTTAGGTTTAGCTTAGATTAAGATGAGCTTTACTACCCGAAATGTAGGAACATCTACAATGTACACAACCACACTACGAAAAGAGCACTTAGTTCTGGGTCAGATAGGAAGTATCCCAAATTGAGTATATACCAACGGACTTTGCCCTCCGGCAGCATTGGTTCATGTCCATTGGAACTAGCATTCGATTGAAAATATGATTAAATAAAATGTGCACAGGTTGTACGTGACATGCTATAACAAACGTTCCCTTTACTTGTGGTGGAGGACATTGATTCTAAGGTGAAAACGAAATAAGATGTTGTATGGGTATCCAAGTTACCTTAGTACTATTTGGCGTCTGTGCGATCAGAGGTAAAGCATTTCTAAATATATCTTATACTTCCGAGGGACCGTATGCTTCTATAATTACTTACAGAATTAGGGAGGTTAATATGAAATGGTTGCTCAGATTTTTCCTCTAAATAAGGGCTCAAATTGCTACTATAAATTCGAACGACACGATTACGGCCGACTTTACACAAAATTCGGTTGAATGCACACGTCGGAATAAGCAGGTGCAAAGGACTGTAGATTAAATATCACTTTAGATAATGTAAATGGACAATTATATGCAAAATACTAAGACAAAATTATCTGGATATAACTGCGTTAAGCATTATGGTCCTTCTAATAATTGCTACCGAGTAACCTGATTGATAAATTTGTTTTTAAATGGTCAACATAAATAAATTTCTTGCAGTAATCTTTGGCCATCAATTCAAGTATTCGAATATTTAATATCTCTCTACCTCCTGCCTTTATGTACAAATTGTTGTACCCAATATTCTTAAGCACGTTGTTATTTACCTTATTTACCTTAATCTAGATATTTGTAGATACACCAGATGGTACACATACACCACCTTTCATCAAAATGTCCCTTGGTGCATAAAAACAGTTGCAGGATTTAACGGCGAAAATTGCAATCACGCAAGCAGTCTTTATTCTACTCCGAGAGACTAAAACTGTTTTCGATGTTTGCATGCTCATGTGTACTCCGTGATAATAGACGAGTGCGGTAGGATCTTGGAATGTTTTCCATGTATGTTACAGAATGTTTATTGTAGGCGGATATACTCACTTTTCAGGTTGGCAGTTGTTTGAGCAATATTTTTTCAACTTGGCTGTGCCCTTAGGCATTCATAGCTAATTCTATTTCTATATTACCTGTTAAAGCGGCTACTGTTATAATTCCCCTGGGAGTGTATGTTTCCTGTTCTCACAAACTTTAATAGAAGCATATAGCTTTGAGACAACCTAGATTTTATGAGAAGCTCCATTTTTCAAAATTTATGTGTACAAGTACCGTAAAATTACAACAAATTCCTTGTAATATTAATGAAATGGTGCCTCCATAAATAATTTGTGTTGCCTTAATTATTGGCCTTAATATGATATACAACTTCTTGTGTACTAAGCTGTTCTTTTTCTGTTACGTTTTAATAGTTATTCAAAACTCATTACTAATGAAATTGTGAATAAAGTCAACAGAAACGGCGTATTATCACGGAAATTCTCTTATTAACACTTAAACTTCTGCTATCCTATGAAATTCCCTATTGCCAATTTTGAAAATTCCAAAATTTTCTAAAATATTTGAGTCGTATGCTTGGAAGATATTCAACTTATATACCTAGTTTGTGTTCATTTTTGTGTTCAGCTACTTAACCTTCGCACAAATTCAAAGATGCGCACACAGAAGCCTACGCAAGCAACTTTGGCTGAAAGGATACTGAACTTGATTTTGTTAATTTAAGGATACTTTATCTTAATTTGATCTTTTTTTAATTTTGTCTCCCTTTCAAGGGCTCCCGCGTTGGAATCCCGGTCAGGATGAGTTACTTTGTTAGCCTTTAGTCGGTCTTTAGTTTATTCTTAAAGGTAAATGTTGTTGGTCTGTAAGCGCTGTGTGGTGTTTAACGCCCGCTTTTACTACGTACGGCACCGTAGGCGGTGACACTGATGTAGGCGGTGACACTGATGATGCCTGAGATGAAGATGGAACACCGGTGGAATGAGATGGGGGGAACCGGAGGCCCCGGAGAAAACCCGCCCCAACGCCGTGTTGTCCAGCACAATCTCACTTTGCGGTCGCCTGGGATCGAACCCGGGCCGCCTTGGTGAGAGACAAGCGGTCTAACCACTGATCCACGGCGCGGCCTTGTAAGCGCTGTGGACTCTAAGCACATTTGTATACAATTTCAGCGAAAATATAACGTAGCGTTGCAGAAAATTACTTCAAAAATAAACTACCAGGTCAGACTGGCGAACCATGCGATTTTAAAGCAATATGGTGTCCGCGGGAAAAGTGCGTACGCATTAACCAAGCAGTTCCTGTTTACGATGTCTTCGTTTCTTGAAACTCGGTCGACATAGTTTGTTTACTCATAAATATTCATAAAGTTTCTGAATCTGCTCTGTTATCTGTGCAACTAGTGGGAAGACCGTTACAGGAATTGGTTTTCACACAGAACATACACACGCGCGCGCGCAAGCGGCCACACTTACATATTGTGACTGGGTGGGTTCGTGAAATGAAAAGTCCAATTTCACCACTCAAAAATGTTCTTTATTTCCACCGACTTACAGTTAAACACTTGCCAATTACACAAAATTACGTAATGCACACAATTACGATTCAACAGTTCGTCCGTTATCGTTCCGATGCACGTACACAATTACGTAATTTCTTCCGATGCACGGTTCTCTCTTCCACTAACACGGCGCTACTTCACTAGCACGTCAAGCACTAACTGACTGACTCACCCTTGCACGACGTGTTGCTTATATAGGGCCCTTTTGCCGATCTAGAAGGTTCTCGATTAGATTGAATGCCCCGAGTTTTCAGAACCTAGGAGAAGGGTAAAGAGACGGCTCAGGGGCCCGACATCCCTCTCCTAAGCATCCCTTCTTAACGCTATAAGACAAACGAGGGGGCGGGGCGAACGCCGACCCGTCTCCTGTCGCCCACTCTATAGGGTGTTCCGATGCTCGCGTGACAATATATACATAATATTTATTAGCATTTCCTAAAAGGTGCAAGCAGTACTTTGGAATACAGGGGTCTTTGATGTTCATCAAATATTCACAAAACAATCAAAATATATAGCTCGAATACTTTTCCACACGATGTTGAAAATGCTTTTATGTTTTAACAAACATTTTGCATGAATTTTGCCAAGTGGCATGTCCTAATAAATAATCAAAACGTTTTTAAAGTGGTTCTTGTGAAAGAATGTAATTTATTGAAACTTACCTTAGCCTATCAAAGATTTTCGAGCTTAAGTTTGTTTTTAAATTCGGACTTTCAGTATCAATGTATCTTAAAAACGCTAGTCGGCGTTCCTATCTTTCAAGCAATTTCATAGAAATAGCTTAAGGTTTGAAACACGGCACGATTTGACCAACATAGAAATGGGCTACGCATCCACTTCTGTAAACTTATACATAATATGTGGAAGTGACTGAAGGATATGCCGTTGTGGCGGAGTAGTTCGAGAATGTGGCGTGATAATAATACATTAAGTTATTATTTAAATGATATATTTTATAATAGAGGAGAAATAAATTTTAGTTATACCAATTTTACTGCAGAAACTCTTTTTAGCCTAGAGGCAATATCAGCAAAAGGAAGTGCTTTTTGCTGTCCATAGATGGCTCTAACCGTAATACCTTCTAATGGCAATAATATACCCAGCTTTCTGTGGCATATAGGTAATTCCTTTAAGAATAGCCTAGATTAAAGTGGGCTTTATTAGCAGAAAATTAAACTTATCTTGAACGCACAAAAGCACATTAACAAACGGACAATTAGTTTTGGGGAAGAAAGGAAGTACTCCGAAGTTAGTATATGTCAACGGAATTCGCCCACGTGGAACATGATTGATTGCTATCCAACGTTTTGCTTTTAGTTTTGTTGGAACTTGAATTCAATTATAAATATGATTATATGAAATGTGCACAAGTTGTATGTGATATATAATAACAATCGTCGGAGAACATTGATTCTAAAGTAGAAAACAGGCTGTATGGGGTATTCAAGCTCCTTTAGAACTATTTGGACTTTGTATGATAAGTTCAAATGCATTTGCAGACAAGCTTATATTTCAGAGGAGCTCGATTCAAGATGGCAACGGTCCGCTTCATGTAAGAGAAAGTTAGAACAACGGAACCTGGATATGTCTATGTTAAGCATGATGGACCTTCTAATAACTACCACCTAAGTAACCTGATAGGAAAAATTGTGTTTCCATAAGGTAAAGATAAGATTCCTGGAGGCAGCTTTATCATTATTCACTATCATCTATTAGTCAGTGATGATGTATCGCTACATGATAGTACAACATTGATTGGCTCTTCACATACTGCTATTCTGTATTCATTGTTCTACACAATATCCTTAAAGACATTTTTATTTACGTTATTAACGCTAAACAGGAGAGATAATTGTGGATATACCAGGTGGCAAAACTAAACCATCGTGCACCTAAGCAGATGTCTTTGGTGTGTTGAAACTGCTGTAGAATTTAACGGTGAACAACCTGTAAAACGAAGGGCAGTCGCGCGAGCGATGTTTGTTCTACTACGAGCGACTAGATATTTGCATTCTTGTGTGTACTCCGTGATAATAGAAGAGTGCGGTGTAAACAACCGATAAGATCTTTCAATGTTTTTCATGTATGTAAACGCAAAAACGTAACCCATGGCGTAATAGCCCAAAGAAGCCCCCAAGCCTACCAACTCGACTGCTGGCCTCAGGCCCACTTACGCATGGCAGAGGTGTGCGGTCATCCAACCGATACGGGGAGGAGTTGTGGTCAGCATCCCGGCATTACTCTGCCGGAATATTGGTTTCGTGACCATAGCCGCTTACCTATCGTAAGCTATTCACTTTCCTCAGGATGCAGAGCGGGCGAGGTGCAGCGAGTACGGCGCTCTACAATAGCATTGAGGTACGACTTGTTCCTTCTTCCTCATTTTCTATTTAAATTCAAACAGGTCACACTCTTCATCCCATCCAAATTTCTACTTGAATGTGGGTACGCAGGAAAAAAAATCAGGCTAACTAGGCGCAGCCTGCAAAAAGCAATGGGCGACCGGAGGTTCGGACGGCACAGCCTGAACCTTATATTTTTGAGCTATGTTGGACGGACTTCACTCACACTCCAAATACACACGAGTACACACACACAATAATACACACATACATGTACACCCCCACTTTCGTATATAAAACATTCTTGATGCATTATAAGGCACTACACCAATGTGAAGAATATAACTATAAATTAATATGAAATGAAGTTGCAACTGAGGACCGATGACCATATTAATTTGATGTATTTAACTACATTCTCACCTCTCACCAACAGATATTTGTGAACGTCCATTCGCTTCCTTTTTGCTTCTCATATGCCCTCGCAAGCCTTCAAGTCTCGCAAAATCAAGTGTTACAAATCAAAGAAACTTTTATTCAGGTATAATTACCTTTTGCTTACATGGCGTTAAAATTTAAATAACAACTCCAGCTTTAAAATTTTGTAGAAATTAGTATAGTTAGACAACTGTAGTGTGATATTCACATCGTACATTGAGCTCAAATGGGGTACAAAGTGGACCAATAATACTATGAAAATACTCTATATGCAGTAAAATAATACGACATAATCATTTTTGAAATATATAAGGGTTACAGTTTTACAATTATTTAGTAAAGAACACAGCGGCCAAAGCAATTGTATTGATCATATTGTATGTTGTTCACATCCAGTTGTTATTGCCATATACCGTCTGCATTTAGAGAAATAGAGTACAACAGATCCCGAAATGTTTTGTAGGAACAGGAATTATGGGAATCTTGATGCGGCACCGGAAGCTGCTATCGAACTTAGGACCCACTGGAAGGAGTCTAGGCACGAAAAAGATCATTACTCCTCTCCATAAATGGCCCTACTGGTAATATCTTACACAGCGTAAGAATAATGGCAATAATTGAAAAAGAAATAAGGGGCATTTGACTAGGTGCTTTAGATATAGCTAAACCAAGTTTTGAGTAACACCTGTTTATTCATCACCATGCCTTCCTTATTGCATCAAGTAATGGAAACTGGAACAGGAATTTGTGACCATTCGTCGTTAGTTTGTCTCCATCTTCATCAGCCACACGTTCGGGCGCAATTTGGGACAGGATTTCTATGTTGGACGCACAATTCTTTCTCTTCTCGTGTGAGTATTTGCGGCTATCTATTTCCTCTGGTCACCAATTGTATCATCTTATTCTAAATAAGAGCTATGAGACATCTGTTTTTCAGGCGTGGTTCGGAATAAAGTTTCGGAGAAGTCAAATTCTGTAACTATTTAATGGTAATATTTAGATTACTTAGTTATTTAGCACCATTTGCGACATATTAGAACAGTAATGTTTTATTTCCTTGCAAATTAGTTGCGAATGTTAACAGTAATAATTAAGAGGTACATTACACAAAATATTTCATATAGGCGGAATAGAAGCATTGTTTTTCAGAACTAATGTCTACAGAGAGTTGTATATGTAAACCAAATTCAATCTGTATCTTGCATATTACCATTTGAATAAGCTTGATTGGAAGTACTATTAGTGGACAAATAGGTGAACTTTGAGTCTTTTTGACGGCAGTCCTGCTTAAGTGAAATATAAATATAGGAAACTTTGAACAACTAGGGATAACTCGGAAATGATTAATTCCACGAATCAGAAGATACATTTGATATAAATTGTGCGGACGCACGGTTTATAAGTTAAGTTTTATCGGAGTAGCCGGCCAGCCCAACAGTTCTTCGGCCATATCACCCAAAGTATTAGAGGAATAGGAACGATTTATGCCTCCTTGGACTCCCCTAGGCTATGTCTACATGATTGGTAATGTTCACCTTTGCTCTAGGACGCACGGTTTAGAAGTTGGGTTTTCTCGGAGTAGCCGGCCAGCCCAACAGTTCTTCGGCCATATCTCCCACAGTATTAGAGGTATAGGATCGATCTATGCCTCTTTGGACTCCCCTAGGCTATGTGTACATGATTGGTAATGATCACCTTTGCTCTAGGACGCACGGTTTAGAAATTGGGTTTTCTCGGAGTAGCCGGCCAGCCCAACAGTTTTTCGGCCGTATCTCCCACAGTATATAACCATCAAATCACCAAATAACTTGACACCAAATAACGTAACGACCAACGACATAAATATAATAAATATTTTGTTTGATCATGACAGTTTATATACAAAATCACGTTAGCGTCATCAGCATGTCGGAGGTTTCACGAAGGAGTTCTTTAAATTTCAGTAAAGCTGATATGACGCATTTCACTTTTAAACTCACGAATAAACCATAGAACTAGACCGGGGCTGAACTCGCAAACTTGGGATCAAACTGCCAGCATGTAACTCATTCAGGTCAGCTTTTAGTATCATGATCATCATCATGATAATCATCATCATCACCATCATCACCTCACTATTATCATTATAACTATCATCACTATCATCATCATTATCACCATCATCACCATCACAATCGCCATCGCCATCGCTATCGTGAGGACGATTATCACCATGATCATGATCATCATTATAATCATCATCATTATTATAATAATCATTATTATAATCATCATTATCATCATTATAATCATCAGGAAGGAAGTAAGTAAGGAAGGAGGGAAGGAGGGAAGGAAGGAAGGATGGATGGAAGGAGGAAAGAGAAACAGAGAAACAGAGAAAGAGCGATAGAAAGAGAGAAGAAAATGAGTAGTGTTCTGTGAGCTTGGACTGTGAAAACGAGCATGACTGGTCGGTCGAAACGTTAGTTTTATCTTACTTGTCAAAACTGGATAGACGAGATATTAAACTTGTGCAGCATGTTCTGTCAAGCAGCTTGCCCCTAGAAGACGACCACGGCAGGATGGTCGAAAAGTTAGTTTTAACTAACATGACAATAACTGGATAGACAAGATATTAAACGTTGTGTAGTGTCTTCTGTCAAGCAGGTGGCACCCTTAAGATGGCCGCAACAGGATGGTTGAAACGTTAGTATTATCTAAGATGACAAAAACTGGAGAGCCAAGATATATAAGGTAGTGTAGTGCTTGGAAGTTAACAGAATATTAATTGTTTAATATAATTATGTTTAATTTTTTCATTCATATCAGTGAAAATGCAATTTCATAAGCATTGATATTGTCTTTTTACTATCTAACGCTTTAAGATAAAGGTTTATGTCAATCATGATAGGGTTCTTTACATGAAAGTATTTATAAAAGTTTGTGGCGTGTTGTGTATTTGTTTCACATCTCCTTGTTAGGAATGTGTAATAAGTAGGAATGGTGTCCATCTCAAAAATACTCTACTGTATGTTATGCTAATAAACGTCCGAAAATTAATGCTTTAACTTTACTCGAGGTGTAAATCATTGGAGTTCGTACTTCCGGCCAAGCCAGTAGAGTAACCGAGATCGGAACAACTCGCAACTAGAGTAACAGATGGCGCTTACATATAAATCACTGTTTAAAATTATAAATAACACATATTTTTCATTTTTCTCGGGTTTATTTAAGTAAGCTTCCAAATTGTGCCAGAAAAACAGATATTTTGTTCAAAAGTAGTATTATTTTTTACTAAACATGCAATATGCGGAAATATTAGGAATATATATTCTAGTGCTTTGGAATCAAATGATCCGGGAACAGATTTAAATCTCGTTGATAGCTAGTGAAATATCACTTCAGTGCCCGACTGCGCGAGCACAAGGTGCAAGCGTGGGAGGACAAGATGGCCAGATTGCGCGTCGAGGATGGCGACGTGTGGAGGATCGCCAGAGCCCTCAGAAATCACAGAGGCCAATACAACTCACCCATCCATGGCACCCAAGGCCTGGCTTACGATCCCCAAGCCAAAGCCGATGCTTTCGCTGACTACCTTGAACGTACCTTATGTCCAAGAGATGACCCCCAGGACGATAACTTTTCCGAACGCGTTCGCCGGGAGGTGCGTCGTTTCTTACGTCACCCTCCTGAGGACGCGGTTCGACTCCCCACCATTCGTCCCAGTGAAGTCCAGGGCGCACTTCAGCGTCTCAAAGCAAAAAAGGCGGCGGGGCCGGACGGGCTGACCCCCCTAATGCTCCGCCATCTCCCCTTCAACGCGGTTCTATTCCTCACTAGGATCTTCAACATGTGCCTCACCCTTGGGTACTTTCCACGAGAGTGGAGAGAAGCCCGGGTGATTTGCATATTGAAACCTGGGAAAGATCCGGTTCACCCCTCCAGCTACCGATCCATCAGCCTCCTTTCCACCCTCTCGAAAGTTCTCGAGAGGTTGATTCTCATCCGCTTGTCCCCAATATTGGGAGACCTTCAAGCCATTCCCGCACATCAGTTTGGTTTTCGTCCTGGGCACTCGACAATCCAACAGTTGCTGCGGGTGGTGGAGACTGCTGCTCTGGGATTCCAGGAAGGCGCCTTCACTGCTGCAGTTTCTTTGGATCTCGAGAAGGCCTTCTCCACGACATGGCACGCCGGGCTCCTCTACAAATTGATCCACCTGGGGATACCAACACAACTACTCAACATTATACACAGCTTCTTGCGACACCGCACATTCAAAGTCACAGTCGCGGGGAAAACATCTACACTCAGACCAGTGAGAGGCGGAGTCCCCGAAGGCTCTGTACTATCCCCCACACTATTCAACGTCTTTATGGCAGACTTCCCAACAGAGCCACGAGTCGAAATGGCACAATACGCTGACGACGTGCTTCTGTTCTGCAAAGACAAACACATCCTCAGAGCCTTCCCCTACAAAGACATCTCCGTCTCACACAGCAGTGGTGTAGGCGTTGGCGGATGACCGTTAATCCAGACAAAAGCCACGCCATACTTTTCACAAAGCGCCACACCTCCGCAGACTGCCCCAATTTCAGCTACCGAGGTCGAAGGATAGAGTGGACTAACTCTGTCCAGTACCTAGGTGTTAACTTGGACAAAGGTCTAACCTTTCGCCAACACATCAGGGACCGAGCGGCTAAGGTACAGGGAGCAATTGCTTCACTGTATCCAATGTTGCGGTCAACCTCGATGCCAGTTGGCATGAAGTTATACCTTTTCCGAGCGCTGGTAATCCCGGTTATGCTGTATGCTTGTGAGATCTGGGGCATGGCCGCAGACAGCGTGCTAGCATGGCTCCAACGTGCACAGAATAGAGGTCTCAGGTCTATATATTCTGTGGGTCCTTATTTTCCTACCAGGTTGCTACACGAGGCCTCGAGTCTTCCATACGTGGAGGATGAAATCAGGCGCCGGGCATCAAAATTTTACGAAAGTATACCATCTCATAGAAGCGCCCTTGTCAGATCCCTGGGAGATTATGACCCCACTAGACGTCGCTCTAGTCAGCACCGGTTACCCCGCATGGTTTGCGGGCATCCGAGATAACCACGGAGCTAATCTGAACAGCAGCTAAAGCTGAGCTCCACATAATCCTTCCAAGCTGCTTGGCATCAAAATTAAACCCAAAATTTAAATAAACAAAACACCAGGGTGCAAGGTGTTGCATCCTGTCCATCAACCCCCAGGTACAACTAGTAACCTCAGAAAAATTCATCATCCTAACAATCAACATTTCATCCTACAACATCCCGATATTACCTTACCTGCGGTAAAACCCTTAACGGGTGGGCACGCAGCAAAAACCTTCTGGCTTTATACAGCCAGCCAGCACCGCATGGCATGGCATGAAATATCACTTTATTATTCAAATTTAAGGCTTCAAATGAAAGAAATTATTAAGGTTTTATTGAGTTTTCGTTATATTTATTACAACGCTTTTCAAGCACAGGTTCTAGACAAAGTTGCAGAAACCAGAAGTGTCAACACGTTAAATGTTGTGTAGCGTGCTTTGTCAAGCATCTAGCGATTTGAAGACCACCCCGACAGGATGGTTAAAACGTTAGTTTTTATACATGTATTATAATGTATATATACACATATACATCGAAGCGCCCGTATTCGTTCTCTAAGAGATTATGACCCTACAAGAGGCACTTTCAGGCTTTTCCGTGCAACGCGTATCGCTTGAGGGTACCCGAGGTAACAGTGGATAATCCGAGCAGCAGCAAAAGCTGAAGTCCTTTATAATCTTCCAATGAACTCTGTGGCTTCAAAATTATCTCACATTTAAACTCTGGAAACCCCAGGGTGTGGAATACAGTAGTTTTTCATCTTGTTCAAAATTTGAGGAGTAAATAAACTACCTCATAACCCTGCCTTTGTTCGATTATTCCATGCCATCCCATTCTGCAGACATCAAACACTTCCAACATTCGACAAAACCCAAAACGTGGGTGAGCACGCAGCAGAAACCTTCCGGCAGTGAACAGCCTACTGCTGCTTTCTTTATATAAGATGCTGCGTCTGTCAGGGAGATACGCGCATTATCTTACTTAACACCATTTGGTCTTAATATGTACATACCTTCATTGAAGACACCTTTCAATATTGATGTGACTTGCTGCCGACATGTCTTTACAAGATGCACATTTAGAAACTCTCTCGTCCCTTTCAAGAACCCCAACCTTCATAATTTCTAATTTAGTTGCGGTTGATTCTAGAGTTCTATTAATATACTCCTGTATTTTCTCATTTTCACACACAGCTCCCATTTTCAGCTTAAAATTTTAAGTTAAAGTAACACTTTATATGTTTATTTGTAGGTTATTGTTGGGATTGTTCCTTAATAATATTACATTGATTACAGTTAATTTGTTAATTTTGTTTTAACCTTGCTTTAGTTCAAAGTAGAATTATAATGGGTAGTGCTAGATCAAAATATATTTGTCTTTGTGTTATATATTAGGAAAGGTATCTATTAATTGTCTTATTTAGTAATTTACATTTTTCTTATCAATAATATTTTGAATTATTAGTCTGTATTTAAACAACACTTGATGTATTTTTGAGAGTTCCTATTCTTTGGTTATTTATTATCCGTATGTAAAGACTTATAGTGTCTGAACATTACCTCAAGTAGTAGATGTAGCTATTACGTGAATATTTGAATATAAAACTATATTTATTGTTTTGATTGTGTAATAACCTTTAATTTCGTTATCAGCTGGACTAGCAGGGACAGTGCTCATATAGTAGAGTGACAGGACTCCTTCTACTCTTGTTCATACCATTATTTCTCTATCTATTTCGAGATGACCATTATCTTATTGCAGTTACATGGGAATAGAGTAGACTTTAAGTGATGGTAACAAGTTTTTAGCTGGTTGTCTAGGTGACGTCTTTGAAATAGTATTCTCATTGTAAATTCTATTTTGCTATTTTAATTGAGCTTGTCTCAGCATTCTTAGATCCAAATTGCCCGATTCCATTTCATGCACATAGACGTCTTATTTGAAAATATCTTTTAATTTAGGGGACATCAAACGTATATGTTTTGCCACGGAAGGTTCTTATTGAAATTTTGGACGTTAGCAGTACTTTCCTTACTCAAGTACGTAATAAGGACTTTCCATTTTAGAATATATAACAATTTTGGAGTATAATCAAGAGTAAATCAGAAACGGTTGTCCTTACAAAATAAAGCGTAAAATGTATCAGACATAAATTGTATGTTGTAACAAGATCAACATTCTCCGTATAGTAAGATTTTGTTTATCTCTTTCACTTTACATTTATGTAAAGGGATTCAGAATGAAAAGGAATTTTGATGACATTCCCAGCAGATAAACATATCTGTTTAATTTGTAATGAAGATGTTTTAAAAATATATATTAATTAAAGTCATTAGATTCAATTTTTTATACAACTGGGGTATTCTAAAATGTTTGCATTTAAGATTTAGTTTGTTATTGGGAGACTTTCCTGTAGGTCTTGCTTATCGTCCTTGAAGCGAAACTTATATACGACTTTGGTATTTAACCTACCTTCGCGTATTGAGTTTTGTTAACACGATTTTCTCCATATTCAGGTGCTCCAAAGCTATATATTTCCAATGGATTTTCGCCATTGAACTTTTGGTTACAATGTCATTCTGCAATAAGTACTATATTAACGCTAAAATAAAGTCGAACCGAAAAACGGTACAAACTTGCAGTTTAAATATCGCGCGTGTTTCCTGACTGACTGCGATCACAGCGACACGCATTTGCACGAAACACAAGGTACACGTGGAACATAAGAGATGGCGCCCAAGTGGTAATTGCAATTTGTATAGCAATGAAACTTAGTTATTTAGCACCATTTGCGACACATTAGAACAGTAATGTTTTATTTCTTTGCAAATTAGTTGCGAATTTTAACTGTAATAACTAAGAGGTACATTACACAAAATATTTCATATAGGCGGAATAAAAGCATTGTGTTTCAGAACTAATGTCTACAGAGAGTTGTATATGTAAACCAAATTCAATTTGTATCTTGCATATTACCATTTCCATGTTCTTGCAGTTTTACGCTGGCTTTTTATACATTTTGTGAATAATTCTAGTACGCTTTAAGTACATTGAGCCACTGTTATGTAAATCAAAAGCATAAATAATTCCTTGTCTGTCCAAAAGAAGTGGCTGTTTTCCGAATGTTATAGCTAAGTTCGGTAAAATAGATTTGGGAATTAACATTCGCAGCATTAGAACCATTATTCTTTTATTTGTATTTAAATCACGCTTGTCTGAAAACTTATTCAATTTACAAATAGTTATATTACACGACGATGCAACTTTAATTTCGATTTGATTGTTTGAACTGGGTTCGCGAATGGTGATTTTTTATTCACGTTTTTATTCAACTTTTTTTCGCCTTTCTGCCTCCTCGCCTCTTCCGCTTCCCGTCTTCTCGCCTTAATTTCTTTCTTTCTTTGTTTCTTTCTTTCTTTCTTTCTTTCTTTCTTTCTTTCTTTCTTTCGTTCTCTCTTTCTTTCTTTCTTTCTTTCTTTTTTCTTTCTTTCTTTCTTTCTTTCTTTCTTTCTTTCTTTCTTTCTTTCTTTCTTTCTTTCTTTCTTTCTTTCTTTCTTTCTTTCTTTCTTTCTTTCTTTCTTTCTTTCTTTCTTTCTTTCTTTCTTTCTTTCTTTCTTTCTTTCTTTCTTTCTTTCTTTCTTTCTGTCTTTCTGTCTTTCTTTCTTTCTTTCTTTCTTTCTTTCTTTCTTTCTTTCTTTCTTTCTTTCTTTCTTTCTTTCTTTCTTTCTTTCTTTCTTTCTTTCTTTCTTTCTTTCTTTCTTTCTTTCTTTCTTTCTTTCTTTCTTTCTTTCTTTCTTTCTTTCTTTCTTTCTTTCTTTCTTTCTTTCTTTCTTTCTTTCTTTCTTTCTTTCTTTCTTTCTTTCTTTCTTTCTTTCTTTCTTTCTTTCTTCACGTTGTTTACATTTATCTGAAGTAGTGGTCTACTGCATTGCACCCAAAAGCTGACTGTTCACCAAAAATACATACTTTGAAGCACCCCATTCTAAAGATATGCATATCTTAACGAATTTCGGAGCTTGTGTGAGTTTGTATATAAGCGCGCACGTGCACCTGCGTGTACAAATATCTGTGAACAGTTGAAGCAGTGTTACATACTTACCGGGATTTAAATTTACACAGTCGAAAGATGATACGTGGATAGACGTAAAGGTTTTGAAATTTAAACCTCAACTATATATTATCCTTCACATGTAAAAAGGTTTCGAATTTTTTTTTTCAAAACTGTTGTAAGCATTATGAATTTATAGTACCATATGGCAGTTTCAGAAACTATAAAACGCATATCTTGTGTGTTGTAGGAATATTCTCTGAAGTTCTCTTCGCTCTAGTTAACCTTTGCACTACTGATAGAACTTAAGAGATAGACAAAGTTTTACTACCCAAAAAACGTAGGTCTCCTTTAAAAATTGTACAATTTACTTCTATTTACTTTACGCCAATTCAACTAACCCTTGTTTAAATAAGTAGGACAGGTGTAATATTCTAGTCTCTGTTTCTGATAGATCTTTTTGGTGTGTAAACACCCTTAGCATGGCATAATTCGGAAGGGAAGTAAAGCCAGCAGTCCCGTTTCCGTAGATCTTCGACACATAAACTACCCTCAATCCTCTGAGAAATTGATTCGGATACTGAGAACTACTGCGTTCATAAATTAAAATACGCGCTACGAGAATTTATCAATTGGACACAAGCGTCAGCCAGGCAGTTTCAGATACGGGGAACTAAGGGAGACAATTCCTTACGGTAATGTTTATTATTTTTAGTTCAAATATTTTTAAGGGAGCTATGCCCATTTAAAGTATTAATATTTAAAGTACTATTATTGAGAACTTGTCATTGGAATTGTTTTTACTTCATGGTTAATGACTCCCACGTTTATTTATAAACTCATTGAACCAATATTGCAGTCAAACTCTGTAGCGTAGATGGTGGCCTGTCTGCCTAACCTTCAAGTATTCCCAATATCGAATGTCGGTCAGTATGAGTTATATGGATAAGGCTATTTCAGGTGTTTTACCTTATCCTGAAAAAGGAATGTGGAGGAACTAAGCTCTATGGGGCCTGGACTCATTTCAACATCATTTCATTCATTGTCCGATATAATGGTTGGAGATCATTTATTTATTCACTTAATTACTTATTCATTTATTTACATATATATTTATAGTCAATTCATTTATGTATTTACTTATTTGTTTTTTACCTATTTGTTCATATTTTTTAAAAAAATCATATTGTAATGATAGATTACAGATTACACAAGAGGTCGATGCGTCACTCTCCGTCGAATTGAAAGAGTCAGCTGTTCGTAGTTCCATTCCGCGTGTTTACTTGTAATAAGCTGAGATAATGGACTTGCCGGCATAGATTAAGTTACGCTTCCGGATGGACATAGATTATTCGGTTTCCTTATTGTACTGGAAACTTCTCGAATTTATCAATGAGGTATTTAAGAAGGTGCCGACTTGCCAAGAGTCATTCGTAAGCAGAAAACAGTCGTGGACATTTGTTGTGTAACAAGAGAGTTGTAAACAGAGGTAATCAGAACCTTTGTTGGGATCATCGACCTCGGTACTCTGTGTGTATGTGGCATAAAGAGAGTGTATCTCTACGCAAAAAACAACATTTTGAATTTCTGCAATTTGGACTTTTTAATTCTACCAACCCACAAATTCACAATATCATATGAAACAATAAAATCTCAGTCATAGTTATTGAACATAATTACAATTTGGAATAACATTTTATAAATAAGTACAAAAAATGTTTATAAGCTAACCGATATTACAGGTAGTGCCATCTATGGGCAGATACACGAGGCCGTTATAAACAATGTGTCTTAGCGGACAATCAATATAACGAAGAGATCGTCTCTTATCTAACAGCATCTGCTCATGACATTAAGTTGACATATTTTAAATACTTTCTCAAGCCAGTCTTCCAAACAGACTAATCCCATTACAGAGGTAGCTTCATTAGACATTCCATTGTATATACAAAATAAATACAAGAGATTGCAGTAATAGTCTAGTCGAAAACATTTGTATTCAATAGCTGTTAAGCTGAATTAGGTATTGGCTAATTTAAACTAATAACAAGTTATCGATCTGGAATTTAAAAAAGCAGTAAACAGGCTCAAGTTGTACTTTAAAACGTGTAGCAACGTTTTACACTTTATCTTCGTGTCCCCTGTTACGATGCTGCAGTACCAATCTGACAATTACAAACTTTACCTCTAGGTTTATCTGTTCATGGACTCATAGATTTGCGATGACCTGGTTCACTAAATGGATTTTATTACATCAAAGTGGCTTAAAATTTATATTACCAACTAAAGCTTGGCATATAACTTCTGAGTGGAATGCAATACCTTATGTACTCTCTATGTACATGATAGAATAAACAAAAAGTGTAAGAATTTCAAATTCAAACCAATAATAAGTAATAACACCTCAGAAATAGGTGAGTGCTTTATTACGATGTAGACATTATAAGTGAAGTAAGATTATATTATTATATAATAAGATTATGAGATTATATAAGATTATATTATGGAAATTATTAAAGGCATTTAAAGTCTCCTCGAACGTTAACTCAGGCACTGAGGCGCTACACACTCGCCTCGGCCTGCACTTCTCCTCTGAGGAGAAAGCCGAGGTCTTTGCAGACTGTCTGGAAACAAGATTTACAGAAAACCCAGCGACGAACCCCGAGTTTAAACGGGATGTCCAGACTTGGGTTCAAAACTGGGTGGCACAGAGGCATGAGCAACACTTGCCCCTCACAACGCCGCAGGAAGTGTACAAGCTCATTAGGAAGCTACCTAATTGGAAAGCCGCCGGCCCGGACAGGTTGACTAATGAGGAACGCAAACATCTCCCGTGAAAAGCCTTGGTGCAACTTGCAAAAATTTTCAACGCTTGTTTGCAACAAAATTTTTCCTGACACTTGGGTACGAGCCAAGGTAATAATGCTACTTGAGCATGGGAAAAGCACCAGGCAACCTCAAAATTACCGCCCCATTAGTCTCCTCTCCACTATTGGTAAATTGCTCGAGAAAATAAATCTATTTCGAATCCAAAAACAAATTGCGGCGCTTGATATTTCAAATTCAAAATTTGGCTTCAACTTTTAAGACTAGTACATGAGCAATTGATCAAGGGGGCTTCAACGTTGGCGCTATTTTTAGACTTAGAAGCCGCATTTGATCGGTGCTGGCACAACGGCCTGATTTACAAGCTGCACCGAGAGTTCCCCGGCATCCAAAATTCACTGCCATTGCTGCATAATTTCTTAAAAAACAGGCGCTTCTACGTCCAAGTGGGACGTTCCTCCTCAAAGGAGAGAGTGATGCAGGCTGGCGTACCCCAAGGGGCTATTATGTCACCTTTCCTGTATATAATCTTCACCAACGACTTCCCCGTGGACGCCAGATGCAAAGTTGGAATGTATGCTGACGACACTGCAATATACAACCATCATAAAAATCCTCGTTTTGGACTTTTAGAGATGCAGAGATACATTGACCGCTTCCTTTCATGGCTTCAGGACTGGAAAATCAAAATTAATGCGAACAAATGCCAGCTTATAGATTTTACAAAGCGGCGCCGTTTGGAAATGTACCTAACGGTCGATAGTCAAGTATTGCACTGCCGTCAGCAGGTAAAGTACCTCGGCATGACCTTGACACGCACGATGCATTGGACCATCCACCTAAGAGTTAGCGCCAACAAAGGGCGGCAGCGATTAAAGATGTGCGCCCCCATATTTAGGAGCAAACAGCTAACGCTGCGCTCGAAGATCATCCTATATAGATCCTTTATTTTATCCGTGGTCCTGTACGCCTGCGTGTTCTGGGCCAACGCTTCCAACACCGCCCTAAAGTATCTCCAAACCCTACAAAACCTATCCCTACGCAAAATCCTGTCTGCTCCTATCCGAAAAACAACTGCCACCATTCACCAAGAAACCCACGTCCCTTACATCAACGAGGCCATCAATAAACGTGCCTCCTCCAACTGGGCGCACATCCGACACCATCAAAACCCCACCATACACAATATTGGGAAAGGCGATGCCAAGCACCGAAAACACGTCAGATCAGAGCATATTGAAGAAAAACAAAAATAAAAAAACAACACGACAGAAAAATTATGCGCGCCCAACACTTCCTGTCTCAGGCCACGCTCCCCGGCAGAGGTCGCCATCATCGACAGCCCAGTGCGAACATTGTAAATATTGTACATAGCCAAGTCTGTACAGTGTAGTGCGTGTGATATTGGGACGTACGTGGTATGCCCAAGGGTGTGTGTGTGTGTGTGTGTGTGTGTGTGTGTGTGTGTATGTGTGTGTGTGTTTTTGTGCGCGCAAGATAAGCGCAGTGTAAATAGGTAAATATAAAAACAAGAAAAAGAAAGACAGAGACAAATAGCGAGATAAAACTGGTTCTAGGCTGCCTCAGAACAGGTCGCCGTATGGAATTTAGAAGAACTCCAAAGGCAATAAAAAAAACCTTACCCAGAATTATAAACCCATGTAAATTTAGAGGCTGTAAGCCGGGTCCATTGTACTGGCACCAGGCAAAAAGTTACAAATAAAGAGCCTTAAGCCTTATCTTGCATATTTTAATTCTCATTTGTATACCTTCACATGTTATTGGCCTTTTATAGATTTTGTGAATAACTCTTGTACATTCTCAGTACATTGAGCCACTGTTATATAAATCCAAATTATAAATCATTCCTTGTCTCTCCAAATGAAGTGCACTATTTTCCGCATTTTATAGGTAAGTTCGGTAGAATAGATTTGGGAGTTAACTTTCGCACCATTAGATCCATTATTCTTTTACTTGTATTTAAATTAATAATTGGAAACATCTGTTCATATGTAGTACCGTACATTGTAATAAATCTTGAGGCAAGTATATCAGTTATGTCGGATTTATTTTGTATGTCATTATCACTTGTTTCGCACTCAAAATTATTGAAGCTGGCAGCTTCTTCCAACAAGGTGGTCTTCAATAACAAATATTTATTAATATGTTACTTCCCTCATTGGCCCATTAAAATTAAGTGTAAGAGGCAAACCTTCAATTAGAGTTAGTATAATTGACAACAAAGCCTCTAAAAGACTTACGTAACAACATGGTGGAGAGAAAAAACTTACTTCACAATAAGAAATCAGGTTTTCCAAATCTAGCTATTTCTCCTGACATATATTTACTGTCGGCTACCAAATGTTGGTTTCGTTAGCTTCAATTTAGTTACTTAACCGCTACCCAAGGTAGTGGTGATGTAGGACTCCCAGTTAACATCTAACCGCGATAACAATACTGTCTAATTCTGGGATTGTCTCTGTTAACAGTTTAGTTTGCATGTTTTTGAAAAATGAAGTAAAAATACCTTTTTCGTTAATTAAGCCATTTTGATTTTCAGTTTGAGTTTAAAGTGACATATTGCAGTAAGTTAAGTAAACATCTGAACAATAATTCTCTTGCAGTTGTATTTTGCTGTGGAATACTGACATTCCCAGATGGAGTGTCTGAGTTGGAGTGTTCTCCTGATGACATTATAAGATGACTTACACCTGTCTTTGCTGTCATTAATACACATCCAGGTTGTACGTAAATAAGTAAAAAATAAATGTAATAAATGCGTAAATTAGCGATTTTGTAAGTGGTAACACCTCAAACTCATTTAAGGCCATTCTCATCTTAACGTTATAGTTTCAAAATCTCTTGTGTGACGTCATATAACTTTCTCAACTCTTGTAAGAATTTGTTTATGTTATTGTTAATATATTAGTGATGTTAAAGGTAAATGACTTGACTTCCAAACCAAATGAATTACAAAACTTGCAATGTGCTCATTGGGTTGATAACCTCGGAAAATGGACATCACAACCACATAAGGAACAGAAACTAAAAATATTTAGGAGGTATTGTAGATACAGAGCTAACATGAAAAAACCAGATAAAACAGTTGCAGAAAATGTACAACAAAGACTAACAATGCTCAAAAGAACGGCAGGCAGCAAATGGGGCTTCTCAAAAACAACCTTAAATATAACATATAAATTGTATATAAAACTAGCTGACCAAGCGATGTTCGTAGCGCCTACAAAAGTTGTCTGAACACATCTATCCAAATAAAACAGATTCCGATTAGTTAGTTATTTATTCTGCAATTAGCGGTTAAGTTTACATAAAATACAGTTACAATATATTTAATAAACATAATTGTTAATGATAAACAATATCTTTTGTCTTTTACTGTGGTGTGTAAATATACAAAGATGAAGCTTTTCCGATGCTGTTGGCTTACTTATTCCATTCTCTTTGTATGGTCAAAACATAAAAAGCGAATAACTACTTCCCATTTGAGAAAAGTGTAAGTGACGGAAAACTCAAACCAGTAACAAGGAACCTTTCAGAAAGGGATAACTCATAAAATAATTAACATAAGTTCTAGTTTTCTAGTTAATTCTAGCAGTTAATCGGGATTTTTTATGCTATATATATTAAGATTATGAGTATTTCTTGTGCATTTCCAGATATATAAACCTTTTTGTTAAAAGCAATAATACTTTAGATGCTATTTCCAGAAAAAATATATAAACATTTCAATATTCATGTCAAGATCTAAAAAAGTATGTATTTAGGTCAGCGTTCTTTGAAAACTTTTCTGAGCTAACAATAATTTTTGATGAGAGAAATATTTGCATATTTGTTAGCCGTATTTTTGGAAGCACGTTGAATATAAGTACTAAATGTGACCTTTCCTTTTTTATTTCTACTGAAAGACAGACTTTCCAGTGAAAGACACACACAAAACCACTACATCGATCAAATTAATGCTTAGGGGATTCGAAACGTGTATTCTAAGTGAAATATGGTATCCAATTGTTGGGCGGAATACAATAACACTTGTGCCTACTATGTACGTAATAGAGAAATTAAAACTGAACACAGTCATACAGTGTCATGAACAATATCTTAATTTCTTCACTAGTTACCTGCAAACCGCTTAAATGACCTGAAAATGTTGCAGCGCGGCATTACCTTCAGTTGTGAGTTTGTTCTTAGACTTACACTGAAAATCTGAAACGTTCACTTATCACAAGTGCATTGTGATTATTTCTGACATCTGTAAGGTCTGAAACTGTTTCTCTCTCTTTAACATAACGAGTGACATTGGAAAGTTGGGATACTTTTGCTGCATCCAACGTTTCTTCGAGCATTTACTAGTTATATATGGGGTTTGAGAGGTAAGTTGAGGATTATTAGCGAGTAAGCACTTCATCGCATTACACATCAAACCTCGCTAGTCCAATACGCCATTTTATCCATTACCAATTAAAGATGTACTTGAATTTATCAGATTTTCTTTATCTCTATCGTGCCTACTTGAGGATAGAGACTAATAAAAATAAAAAAAAATCCCCCAATTCTTTTAGACGTAATTCATGATGACAACGATAGACGTGCGTAATTCCTTTTGCTTTCTATTTATGGTCATGAAACAGGATTCGAAAGAAAAAATCTGGAAGAACGACGAATATTACTCAAAACTGATTCTAGAGAGTGCTACTTCGCCATTCGTTAACGCAAAAGTATCATCTCATTATTTTTGGTTCTTGAGTATTTAAACGTTGTGTATATTTTACTTACTTATTTACCTATTTCATCATTTATTTACTTGTTATATCTCGAGATAGAAATAACTGTAATGCACTCAATCCTCTTTGTTACGAGCCCCAAATAATACACAGCTCTTTGACAGTTTTTTAATTTTTGCCTTCTTAATCAATTGTTTCTACTCACAATGCAATGTTGGCAATGAGACGAAGCTCGTAGTATTTGCAGTGTTCCTAACTAAACCTATTTTCGGTCATTCTTTCACTTTACTTCTTCTTCTCCTTGGTCTTCTTTTTCTCCTTATTCGACTTTTCGACATACATATTTAAGCACAAATTAAGAGTATCATGATAACTTTTAGGCAGTAATGAAACATAAAAAGCGGTATTCCGAAGAGTAAATCTGAAAGAATAAGGAATAGTACTCAAAACTAATTCTAGAAGGCGCTACTTCGCTATTCATAAATGAAACAAGATCATAGCGGTGAAATTTTTATTTAATTGATATTCGACATTATATTTTCGCTTTATTTTTAGGTTATGCAAAATCACATATTTATTTATTATTTATATGTTGTTTTTATTTATGCTCATGATACTGTGATCACAAGAAACAATCTGGAAGGGCAGGGAGTATTACTGAAAACTAATTCCAGAGGGCGCTACCTCTGCATTCGTACACAAAACAATATCATCGCCGTAAATTTGGATATTTAATTGATATTTCACCTTTTTATTGCTGATCATTGTTCACGCTATGCAAAATTTTACTTCTTTCTATTTATTTGTTATCTTCCGAAATACAAATAAACGAAACACAATCAAACGTCTTTGTACTACCACAAAATGGTTCAAACCTCTTTGCCTTTTCTTTACTCTTTCCTTTCGCGCCCTTCAATTGTTAATTCTCATAATGCAATGCCGTCTATAAGACGAAGTACTTAGCTCATAGAAATCGCAATGCTTGAAACCAAACGACTCTTTGATATTTTCATTCTACTTCTTCTTTTTTCTGCCTATACTCTTTTAACATTCATATTTACAAAAACTGTGCTGATAATTTTAAGCAGTGGTAAAGGACATGAAGCATTAATCATGAGAACATATATGGAATAATTACACATATTACTTCAAATATTCTAAAAGGATATGAATCCAAATCATAACAGTAAACTCTTATATTAGAGACTCGACATTTTTGTTACTGTTCAATTTTGATATTATTATTCATTTATACAAATATATATTTGCACAATACATACTTTTGTAGAGCAATTTATATATTTATTGACTGATTTGTTTATTTACATATCACTAATATTTTGATCAAGGTATTTAAGGTGAGCTGGCCCAATCTTTACATCCCTATAGAGATTATCCGCCAGGAGAAGAAGCAACCGATCTGGAATAGCCATACAGAGATAGCGCCACAGGTAATATCTTATATTGAGATGGATTATGTGTATTTATTTACCAAGCTGCACTAGCCGTATATAGGCTAAGATTTTACACAAACCTGAAAACCAGAGTCAACCTGATAAATTCAATAAGTTAAATAATATGAGTTAAATGATGAAGTCTGGGACTCTAGTATTTACAATAGTAAGTCGCCAGAAACCTTGTATGTCGAATACGGGATGTTGATAAATTCTCAAAACCTTTCTTTAGTTTTTGGAATATATTACCTTTCTATTTATCTCTAATGTTTTGATCAATGTATTTAATGTTTAATATAAAATGAGAATGTACAACTGTAATATTCTAGAAATATTCTCAGATTAATTAAAAGACAAATCTTGTTAAAAACACAATATATAGCAACTTTATTTAATTAACGATTTTGACATTTTCTGTTCTTTTATTCAATATCTAATCCCTTTATATCTTAACAAAGCTTTACTCTTGTAAATTTGTAAGAAAAGCACTACAATTTAAAATGAGCTGGCCCGATGTTTAACGGCGTTCTTGTATCTACATTAGAATGATTACTGCAACACTTCTGTATCCCTGCGTTATTTTCCTTTAAGTTGCAGTGGATGGAATGATGAGCCTTAGTGTTAGGGCGGAGTGACAGAGTAACACTTTTAATGTCTACAGTCAACAATACTTATAGTGATTGTCCACCAGGAGAAGTAGCAAACAAACTGTAATCGCTGTCCAGAGATAGCGCCACAGGTAGTACCTTATACTGAGACGGATTATGTGTATTTATTCACGAAGTTTTACAACATATTATAAGTGCGTAGTTCAGATTACGCTTAGATTTAATTTTTCTTTGCCGCTTTAAGACAAAGTGCAGCTTCAGTGAATACAGCGATAACTTGAAAAAATATATATATTGCAGTGTAAGAAACCAAGTCTTTGAAACTGTGTTTATTTTGCCGTTTTTAAAATGTATATGCATTGTCGCTTTGTTGGAATTTGTATCTATTTTTGGTTAACATACTCCTCAGAAATTTCATTTTTGTCATAGGATTTAAGGCAATTGCTGTTTGTAAGAAGACTTGATAAGCAGTACTAATGTACCTCAAGTTTGAGAAGAAGTTCCTGGAAATATTTTACTGTACTTGCTGATGTTTCGGTTTATTTTGGTGAAAACTCATAACGTACACTTAACTACTAACGTACTTTCAAATTCTACTCGATAATCGCTTTTCTCTTTGCCTTGCAGTACGGATGCCCCCCTCAGAAATATTATATTGTGTATGAAGACGCTTTCAAAATATGTTTCGTTATCTAACTTTTAGTTCTGTCATGTTTACTAAAAGAAATGACCATTCTTCCATTTATATTGCGTTATTCACAACGGATTTTTTTTCTAAACTTATTTCCAATATTTAATTGCAAGAGACTTCAAATTCGAGTTTTTTTCTTTGAATCATTTGCTTTGGGTTAATTTGCTAGTAGTCACAAGGTACTGTGTTGAACACCTCACACAAATAAACAGTGTTATAGCACATAGACTTGAATATGTAACACAAGAGACGCACTATTTACAGGCAATATGCAAATCAAGGAAGGGATAATCATGCAAATTTGAAGACTCCCAGTTTCATATGTACAAACACAATTCGGTAATTTTATTCTTTAAGTTTCACTTGATTTTTCTCAACACGCTTCAACGTTTTGTTGTATTAGATATACAATGGATAGCATTCTTTGTCTGTTCTTCTATACACATAAATTTAAATAGCTTTTGACTAAGCATCTGACATAAATTGGTGTATTATTTGTTATTAAAACAGCTACGTTCATCTTACAGAGCCACAAAGGCGATAATCAGTAATTCAGAAACCTAGTACCAAAGAAAACGATTTTGAGTGCGGCAACTTGCTAATAGAAGTATTAAAGGATTTGAAATTGCGTTTTTTTCCATTCATATTATTAGGAAGAGCGTTAAATTGTTGGTCTCATAATACACACTTGTTTGGAAACAAAGTTTTTGCTAGGATGATGGAAGTTAAATCTTAGTCTACTGTTTATTTTACGAATTCCATTAATTGTTAAAACTGAAGCCGAATGCGTACAAAGGACTTTCAGATTGACAATATAGGTATACATATAAGGAAGGGTTAAAATCTTCAGTCTTCTGCGCCCGCAAAGTGAAACAAAAATTATACCATTAACCTACTTTTGC
This sequence comes from Mantis religiosa, assembly GCA_030765055.1. Classification (NCBI taxonomy): domain Eukaryota; kingdom Metazoa; phylum Arthropoda; class Insecta; order Mantodea; family Mantidae; genus Mantis; species Mantis religiosa. Next base: position 407,018 of record JAUKNK010000240.1, on the reverse strand, counting down.
ATAAGAAATATTCGTTTACTTCCTGAGCAGAATGGCTCAGACGATTGTTTCTAAGGCCCGCGTTCGGGAGTCACGGGTTCGCTTACCTTTGCCATTCTACCTGAACCATAGGTTTTTTCGGGAGATTTCCCAGGTCAGCAGGCGAATGCCGGGTGGGTTAAACACATGTCCTAAATTTCCTGTGCCTCCATCTCTCACCATTATCATGTTACGTCATCTCACTCCTGGAGGACGGCGGTTGTCTTGGCGTTGCATGGCAGGATGATATGCTCTGAGAAACTTCCTCCTTTGGTAGGACGTTTACCAGTCTCCGAACTCAATCTTGTGGTGGGGCTGTATCCGAGGTACAGAAGGCTGGCATATGCTTTTTCCTGGCGTGCCTAGGAGCTTCTATGTAGTAGAATGTAATAAATGTGCCCTCTGAACTGCCCGTCTCCTTGGTACGGCTGCCCTCTGTCTCCTCTCACCTCATCCTTCCTCCCGAAGTTGCCCCTATTGGGAGTATAGGTACAAGAGACCGCTCTTGTGTCTCCCCTCCTTAAAGTAATCCAGTCCAGTCAAGTCCTACTAAGTTGTCCCATAATAAGATATCATATTCCAAACTAGAGTTGCAATATCAATAGTATACTAATATAAGTGTATATATAAAACTTTCGTTCACCAGTGGTCGGACAGGACAACGGACAAAGCTGATTTTGTGTAAGACATAGTTTATGCTAGTTGCCAATCTTTATATCCTTCTAATTGAAAGCCCAGAAGTATGGCTTAGCCAATTTCTTTTAATAACACATTATTAGTCAAAATTTCGGTTGGCGAGCGTGAAGTATGATGAGCTGTCAGTGTAACAACCTTTGTTTTCTCTAAGTTCACCGATAATTTATTATTTTAAGCACAAATCATATGATACACAATTCAAACCATAACTGTATTTAATTACACACGCATTACAATTTTTACTGTTCACTAGGACAGCAAATAAAGTTGTACCTGTGATAAGCTTTATAAAAAGTGAGATGTCATTCATATAAGGTAGTTCAGAAATAGTAAAAGCCCTGACACTGAACCTTGCGGTATTCCATCAACTATTGTTTTAAAATTTGATGTTTTCTTATGATAACTGATATCAGAGTTTACTTCAACATTCTCTTTTCTTTCATTTAGATGAGGCACAAACCAGGTAATTAATTTAAGCTCCACACTTTGTAGGAAATTGTTGCACGATGAGCCAGAAAATATTTTTTGTATATGATAATATCAAATCCGAAATTTCCCGTAGTCCTGGCTATTCCTAACAACAGACTAATAATAATAATAATAATAATAATAATAATAATAATAATAATAATAATAATAATAATAATAATAATAATAATAATAATAATAATAATAATAATAATAATAATAATAATAATAATAATAATAATAATAATAATAATAATAATAATAATAATAATAATAATAATAATAATAATAATAATAATAATAATAATAATAATAATAATAATAATAATAATAATAATAATAATAATAATAATAATAATAATAATAATAATAATAATAATAATAATAATAATAATAATAATAATAATAATAATAATAATAATAATAATAATAATAATAATAATAATAATAATAATAATAATAATAATAATAATAATAATAATAATAATAATAATAATAATAATAATAATAATAATAATAATAATAATAATAATAATAATAATAATAATAACAATAATAACAATAATAACAATAATAACAACAATAACAATAATAACAACAATAACAATAATAACAACAATAATAACAATAATAACAATAATAATAATAACAATAATAATAATAACAATAATAATAATAATAATAATAATAATAATAATAATAATAATAATAATAATAATAATAATAATAATAATAATAATAATAATAATAATAATAATAATAATAATAATAATAATAATAATAATAATAATAATAATAATAATAATAATAATAATAATAATAATAATAATAATAATAATAATAATAATAATAATAATAATAATAATAATAATAATAATAATAATAATAATAATAATAATAATAATAATAATAATAATAATAATAATAATAATAATAATAATAATAATAATAATAATAATAATAATAATAATAATAATAATAATAATAATAATAATAATAATAATAATAATAATAATAATAATAATAATAATAATAATAATAATAATAATAATAATAATAATAATAATAATAATAATAATAATAATAATAATAATAATAATAATAATAATAATAATAATAATAATAATAATAATAATAATAATAATAATAATAATAATAATAATAATAATAATAATAATAATAATAATAATAATAATAATAATAATAATAATAATAATAATAATAATAATAATAATAATAATAATAATAATAATAATAATAATAATAATAATAATAATAATAATAATAATAATAATAATAATAATAATAATAATAATAATAATAATAATAATAATAATAATAATAATAATAATCAACACTAAGGCACATGGGACGAGGACAGACTTCCTTAACCTCTCCCCCACTCAGTCCAAGTTCTGGAAATGTTACATAGTGTGTGAATAGCCTTTCGTGGTCTACTATCTTAGTACGTAAGAAGAGAAAGTATTGAGTTCCAATGAAAAATTGGATATCAACATATCGGTATGGGTAGCACAGTTAGATAGGTACTGGCTCGCTCATCTCAAGGACACGGGTTCAAATCTGGTAAAGGTTGATAGTTTGTAAGTGATAGCGTAATATCAGTAGATTTAGTGTTTATAAACTTACTGCTGCATATCCAGGGGGAGAAACAAGGAATAGCAGCTGCCTAGTTGAGCAATATATTAAGAATTTCAAAAGATAATAAGTAATATTCCTATGGAGAATGGCAAATTCGATAAAATAAATTTAAAAAAATTCTGCGGATTAACCTGGATGTACACACTTTGTGTAGTAGGATTTTATGTATTAGTTACGTGAAACTATTTCAAAATGAATAGGACATTCGCAGAATATTTAAGGAATACATTTGTCATGATATCTTAAACACATGGTAGTTTGATATTTAACAATCCTTTGTTTTTGAGTTGTGCTGTTCGCATAGAGAGAGAGATAAAGAGAAAGAGAGAGAGATAGAAAGTGAAAGAGAGAGATAGAAAGTGAAAGTGATGGAGACAGAGACCAAGAGAGAACTTTTTAAGCTGTTTTAATTTTGGAAGTCTCAAATCATTATTTTTTGTTGTAATATGAATATCTAATTCCTAGTTAACGGGAGCAATGTCTCCAGTGCTTCTTTTTATATACCTAAGTAATGCGGGAGAAAAAAGAAACAGTGATTAGCATATAAAGGGAACGGGTTATCCGATATAAACAATAAACTAGCTCTTGTAACTACCTGTATTTGCGTCGAAATCTCACTTGTATTTTGGATTCTGGTAAACTATGTATATTATATGTCTGTCGTATTCCAACTATAACATATAAGTTTACAGAAGTACTTTCACAGCCCATTCCGTTGTAGATATAATTTGTACTTAGTCGGATTGTTCTCCCGGAAAATATATCTCACGTAAGCAAAAGCACGTTGATTTACATTCACCTCTGAGTGTTTCCATTCTCACACACAGTTATTAAAATGTTCGATATTATTTTTGTATAGTAAGTAATTACTGTATGGCATTAGAAGATACGAAGAGCAGGAAATATAGCATTGTAAAAGAATAAGGCAAACGTTGCCCAGTCTCTTGTTTTTTATTATCAATTTTATACTTTTAATATTTCAGGTATGCTATCACTCTGTTTCCGAAACACTATTACTAGGTGTAGTTAATACACCTTTTATCTTTCACTATGTGATATTAAACTTTACAACATTTGGGTACATTCTGTAAATGTATGTATGCAGGTCAGAGCGAGACTTTGTTATGATTATTTCGGATACAAATGCCAACAAAATATTAATATATACAGATGATCGCTGAAGTGAATATAAGTTAACGTCCTTTACATACCTACTTTTTTTTTCAAGTGGAGGAAAATCCATTTATGGACTGACCCCGACTGAGCTGGGCTGTTACAGCCGGGAGTGTGCGCTTCACCCGAAGGTACTACCTACTAAAAAACCTCCACCGGAAAGTAGTCAGGAGAGGAATTCTAGCAGTACCGCAATATGCACCTGCGGATTCATGGAGAAGGTGTGCAGACTGGCCGTATGGGCTAACCGAGCTGAGACTAGTTGCCAGGACATAAGCATTGCCGAAGCCCTGAATATACCCTCGCGGATTCAAGGTGTGGGATTAAGTGGGGTGTAGTGTCTTTTCCAATAGGAAACACTGTCTTAATCTAGAAGTTGCGTCCCCAATGCTAGAGGAGATAGTCATGAGTGAACTATATTGCTTTATTTGCCTTGGCTTTTAATTCTTAACTAATGGTCTGTCCACCCTTTAGCGGGCAGAACGTGTCATTAAAGCTAGTGGTGGGCGCTAAGAAAGCGTTAGTCATGCATTATCTCTACAAGTAAAATTATAGTTAAAGGTAAAATGACAGTTCCTGTCTTCGCAACTGATTGCGATGGTCAATGGTTCCTAGTTGTAAGATTGTTAGATCTGCGTATAAGCTGCGTCTGGTTTGAGGTTAATTCTAAGTTGAATGGTAGACCATAACCATTACTTCTAGTGACAATGTCGTGTAAGTGTAAGGGGGAGGGGGATGCCTCCCCACCAGGGCTGCCTTGCCTAAGAGCAAGGACTTTGTGGACTGCCAATGTCAGGTTGTGGTATATAGTCATGGGTAATCTTACTACGTCAATGGAAGTCTTACAAGTATGTTTAGATACTCTTGGATGTCTACTTCTGGGTCTCAATGCTCATTGGTAAGTGTATATCACAACTGTTTACGTTGATTACAAGTAAAACTTTAATTGTTAATCGAAGCATGTTTTACCTTAAGCAAAGGACGTTAACTTGCATTCACTTCAGCGTTCTTCAATTCTCACAACCAAAATATTTGTACGTTCAGTATTGCGTTTGTATACATTCTATGTACTCATATGCTTTACATAATAAGACACTCTGTAATTCTACGCCACCTGTAGGGAAAATATCTACATATCTTTTAAACCTTTGTGTTCAATTGCAATTCATGTTGTCCACTATAAGTTAACACAGGTAAGGCATCTCTGGAGAGGACAAGCGGCTATTGCGGCTTTCATGCATGGCTTCTGAGTGAATTAACACTTCCATTCTGAAAACTGCCGTCACTAAAATTGTCTCGTGTGTAATATATCTTTATAATAGTAAGTAAAGGTGTTACAATCACACAAGTTTCTTAACTCATTCTTTCACGACCACTTGTCTCTCGTATTCCAATTATAACATGTACTTTTACAGAGGTACTTTCACAGCCCATTCCTTTGTAGATATAATTTGTATATAGTCTGATTGTTCGAAATGTTGGCCAACTCATGCCGTGTTTCAAGCATCATGCCTATCCTATGAGACTCTCAGAAAAACAGGAAATGGAGCCAACGTTTTTCAAGTATAACAATCCTGGAAAATTTAAAATAAAGAGCCAGTAGGCGGTGGCTTGCGCCAAAATGATACTGTAGTTCCACATTGATGATATTATTAAAATATTTTCAAGATATAAAATTCTCGGGAAAGCTCGTTTTTAGACGGTAGTTTCGGAACGCAGAGGACTGTTGCCGCCTGAATGCCGATAATGTGATGTCATAGCCAAATTTAACAGTATTTTTGCGCTGGGAAAATTTTGAGGTGATAAGGTGTTTCATAAGCAAGTTGCAGTACCATAAGCAATTCCGTCAAGTAGTCATTGGGTATTGTAAGATATGGCTCAGGTTGGTATAATATAACAAAAATGGCTTGTAAAATAGACATCAACTCACTGTACCAAGGTTATTGATAAATTGATTAATGTGTGTTCATTCAGCTTCAAGTGCATGATGGGGAGTACCAGGGCAAGGAAGTCGGCAACCCGGACCGCATCATGGAGCACAACGAAGCCGAAGCGCCGCATGCCTGATGTGACCCCCGAAAGTTAGGCCCTTGTCCAGCTTTACTCCCAAGTAAGTAGTGAGCTTGTCCATTCTATCCTTCGACCAGAATAAGTAAAGGAGTGTAGGTTGGCAGGAAAGCGGTGCTTGGTAAAAGGTATGTTTGGCTTTTCTCCGGATTAATGGACAATCGTCAAGGCCTGCACCAATATTGGATGAGGCTCAGGTGTCTCTGAACTGGGTTGAAGGCTTAGCGTGGGTGTCTATCTGTGTAATAGAGCAGCACATCGTCAGCATACTGAGCTATATTGACGCGCGTCTATGTGGGAAGTCCGGCCACATATACGCTAAAAAGCGTACGGTATAACACAGAGACTTTGGGGACTCCGTCTCTGATGGGTGTTGTTGTGGTGATCTTTCCCGTCACGGTGATAACAATAAATGAAATGTGTAGTGTTTAACGCCCGCTTTTACTACATACGGCACCGCAGGTGATGACACTGATGATACATGAGATGAAGATGGGGCACCGGTGGAATGAGATGGTGGGGGAAACCGGAGATCCCGGAAAACACACGCCCCAGCGCCGTGTTGTCCACCACAAATTTCACTTTGCGGTCGCCTGGGATCGAACCCGGGCCGCCTTGGTGAGGTGATAACAATGAATCTGTGTTTAAGCAAAGGGTGTAGTAGGTATATTGTGTGAGAAGAAAGACCCAGGGAAAGAAGCTTGTTTAGGAGACTTGTATGCTATATGGTCGAAAAGGCCTTCTCGACATTCAGAGAAACTGTCGCAGTTTACGCCCTATCATAGCAACCCAGGGCAGCGGCTTCCATCAAACCCAGCAATTTGTCTGAGGTAGAGTACCCAAGACGAAAACCAACTGATGGGGAGGAATGACTTGAATGTCAGCACTGTCATGGAAAGTACGAGGGCTTTTCAATCAAGAATGATCATATTTTTTTGACAACGTACCTTTACTCATCCTCATAATTTTGATGGTCCTTCTCAAAATAGTCTCCCTTGGATGCGATGCCCCTGTCCCAGCGTTTCTGCCAGTCTTCAAAGACATGCTGGAAACCATCTTTTGAGACATCCTTCAAAATCGCCTCCGCAGCCTTCACCACTGCTTCTGATGATGGATAATGTGTCCCACGAAGGCGTTTCTTCAGGTTAGGGAATACAAAAAGTCGCATAGGGCTAAATCCGGACTATAGGGGGGGTGAGGGATGCACATCGCGTTGATTTTTGCAGGATATTCATCAACAACATTGCCAATATGAGGCCGCGCACTATCGTCTTTTGCACCTGATATGGACTTGCAATGTTTTCAGGAGATCCCTGTAGTTTTGTCCAATTACTGACGTGTGTGCAGGTACTTCAGGCCGATTAGCCATTCCATGAATATCAAAGATTGGGAAGACCGTATCTTTCCCAGCAGAAGCAACCACTTTTGATATTTTGGGGTTGGTGATGAAGGAGATTTCCACACTGAAGTTTACTGTTTGCTCTCAGGATCAAAATAATGTAGCCAAGTTTCATCAGCAGTGATTACGTTTGAAAGCATCTCCGGCTCTTCCTCTAACATCAACTTCAACTGCATGTTACCTCCAATGCAGCGGTAGGCGATACTGAACATGTCTTAATTTTGCCTGCTTCTCACAGGAGTGAACCAGGACTACCAAAATTGAAACTATTACGGCGTGTTTGTTTCACATTAAGCTAACAGAATATAAGAAGACTGAATTTTAGTGTGAAAAATTATGTCCGTAAAATATTATGATCATTCTTTATTGAACAGCCCTCGCAGCATAGGGCGAGATACATGTTGAAAACAAGTGTGAGAAAGAACACGGCTTTGAAGGGAAGGTGGCGAAGCATGCTAGGGGTTAACCCATCCGGCCCCGACGGCTTTTTGGGGTTTAGACGCCGGAATGCACACTGGAGCTCCAAAGGTCTAATAAGAGGAAGTCGATCCACCTCAGCAGGAAGACGTCGAAGATATTGACGTACTTCTCGCTTAACGTGGCCGGAGAAGTCTAAGTCCTGGAGGTTGTCTCTTGGCATCGTGGTCCTCTCGAGGTAGTCGGCAAACAAACACCAGCTCAAATTTTAAACTTCCTAGTGGATTTTATTCAAAATTATTACAACAATTTTTTTCGTCGCATATTGCTCTAAAACAAATGTAGTATCCCGAGTCTAAAAGATTTCCTGGTGAAGCACACGAACTTGGAAGCCCCAGAAGAATCTACTTCAAGGAAACACTACCTTCCAAATGGCCACGTACAAGATACTGTAAGAAAGAGGGGCTGAGTTCGAGAATGAGAAACTGTGGGAATGTATTAATAAAACAAAAGAATAAACAGCAAGAAAGGTGGGAAATATAGTGGTCGGGGTTCGTAAAATAGACGAGGCCGTTTCTAAAAGTGCGTTTTTACTATCTTGCTAAGAAACTTCGGCAGCAGGTCATTAATATTGATAGATACCTTCAATGAAGATATGTACATATTAAGGCCAAATGGTGATAAGTGAGGTAATGTGCTTATTTCTTTGACAGACGCAGCATCATACATGAAGAAAGCAGCAGAAGCACTTAGGGTCAGCTATCCAAAAATGACACATATGACTTGTGTCGTACACGCGATACATAAGGTGTACGAAGCTGTTCGGTCACTGTATCCCAGTGTGGACAAATTGCTATCCAATAGAAAGAAGGTGTTTTTAAAGCCCTTAAGAATGCTGATCTCTTTAGAAACAAAACCCCAATATTCCATTACTAACAACATTAACTGTTACTCGCTGAGACACTAGGCTTGCAGCAGTGGTGTACCATGCGGAACATTCTGTGAGGTTTACGCAGATTGTTGTTGAATTGGACAAAAATGAAGATTTCATCTACAGTAATTGTTGAAAATGTACTACGTGACAGTTGTTCAAGAAATTACGTAGCTTATTGGTGCTAATTTCTTTCATGTGCGATTCCATAAATAATAGAGGGAACAATTAATATCTCGATAAAAAGTGTTAAAGAAATACTTAATGTAGAAACGAAAAATCAACTCACTCGAAGGCTTAAAAATTCCGACATTAAAAATTAAATCGAATCAGTGTTTGAAAAATATACAGTGGTTTAAATTATGAAAGGAATTGCCTAAGCTGTAGGAGGCCGTTAAGTAGACATTGAAAGTCTAAGTAGTAATGACGGGACTCCAACGAAATATACAAGAGTGACGTCATATGACGTAGGCCGGCCATTCTCCCAATTCCGGGAAGTTTAATATACTTAATTTTTTATCCCCTAGAAATGCCCTCCCTAGTCATCACATTGACGCTAGCATTAAAGTTTGACTATCGGCTAAAAGCTACTGTATTCCCATATCGCCTTAAAACTACACCATAATCAGCAATCAAATAACTCAAATGCTTATCTGGTTTAATATGACATAAATAGAAAAACAAATTTTTCTGACTTTCTTCCTTACGAACGCTCGAACTTTTGTCCCCTGGCCACGGAAAGCGGCCCGGGTTCGATCCCAACCATGTGGTGGGGATTTTAGATCCCGGGTATAGGACCGGTGCCAACTCAGCATCGTGAGGAAAGTGAGGAGCTTACGCTAGGTAAGCGGCCCTGGTTACGGAAGCCAACATTCCGGCTGGGGGATGCGGAGATGCTAACCACATCTACTTCCTCTATCGGTTGGATGATCGTCCACCTCTGCCATGCCTAAGTGCGCGTGAGGCCGGCAGTCGGGTTGGTAGCCCTTGGCCCTTTAATGGTTGTTGCGCCAGTGGTTAACTTAACTATATCAGTTTAAATCATCTTCACATTTCATCTCTAAATGTTAGTATACAAAGTCATTAAGTTGTGCAACTGGAAAGCTAAACCTGAGTAGGCATATATAAATTGAAGTTTTTCAAAATACTAAAACAAAAATCATATCAAACCAGTGTGGCAAGAACATCTTCAGTTTCTGCAACATTGTCTCAACAGAAAGGTTTTGAAATGGTTGCAATAAATATAATAAACAATCAAACGTTCCAGAAAGCTAGTAATCATGTAAATAGACAAGATAATTAGCAATAGTGGAGTGATGTTATAAGAGCTATCAGCCAAATTTAAATCTCTTTCCGGCCCGTTAGCTTCCAAACTTCTACTTTATATATAGGTATATATTTCCGAATATTACATGTTTAAATCAAAGTTCACCTACTTCTAAGGAAAATGTTTGCTTCTCTGGCAAAATTTGGAATCTTGCTTAATTATAAATGCAACACTAAATACATCAGTGTTCTATATCTTGTGAGGGTGAAACGGAGGGTAGTGCTCTCTGTTGTTTGAGCTGCGAGTTGTACCGTCCTCTGTTACTCTATTGGCTTAGCAGGAAGTACGAACTTCACACCTCAACCACATCCAATGATTTACTGCTCGTGAAAATTTAAAGTACTAATATTCTGGCGTATATGAGTAGTTTCTAAAGTATCGTACATTTGAAAACGTCATCATCCCCACTTATTACTTATTGCTAACTGGGAAATGCGAAACAAATATACAACACGCCAATGACATTTATATACACAATCATATAAAGAAGCACATCAACTTTAATTAACATAAACCTTTGATTCAAAGCATTTAAGATTAAAAAGAAGCAAACAATGTTTATAAAAATACGTTGTTACTGATGCCATGAATGAAATACTTAACCGTTATTATATTAATCTTTTGCCAATTTGTTTACTTCTGAAACCTACAAAACGTTTTGTATTAGGAAAACCAGATTATGTCACGTTTGGCTAAACTAACGTTTCGACCAACCTGTCGTGGTCGTCTTCAAAGGGCAGGTTGCTTGACTAAACACACTACAAAACGTTTAATATTTTGGCCATCTAGTTTTTGTCATGTTAGTTAAAACTAATGTTTCGACCATGCTGTCGCGTTCATCTTCAAAGGGCAAGTTGCCGGACAGAACACACTACACAACGTTTAATATCTTGGCTATCTATTTTTTGTCATTTTAGATAAATCTAACGTTTCGACCATCCTGTCGCGTTCATCTTCAAAGGGCAAGTTGCTGGACAGAACGCAGCACAGAACGCTTAATATCTTGGGTATCTAGTTTTTGTCATGTTAGATAAAACGAATGTTTCGACCAAGCTGTCGCGTTCATCTTCAAAGGACAAGCTGCTGGACAGAAGACACTACACAACGTTTAATATAACGTTTAATATCTTGGCTATCTAGTTTTTGTCATGCCAGATAAAACTAACGTTTCGACCATCCTGTCGCGTTCATCTTCAAAGGGCAAGTTGCTGGACAGAACGCACTACACAACGTTTAATATCTTGGCTATCTAGTTTTTGTCATGCTAGATAAAACTAACGTTTCGACCATCTGGTCGCGTTCATCTTCAAAGGCAAGCTGCTTGACTGAACGCACTACACAACGTTTAATATCTTGGCCATCTAGTTTTTGTCATTTTAGATAAAACAAATGTTTCGACCATCCTGTCGTGGTCGTTATCAAAGCACAAGCTGCTGGAAAGAACACACTACACAACGTTTAATATTTTGGCTATCTAGTTTTTGTCATGTTAGTTAAAATTAACGTTTCGATCATCCTGTGGTGGTCATCTTCAAAACACAAGCTGCTTGACTGAACACACTACACAACCTTTAATATTTTGGCTATCTTGTTTTTGTCATGTTAGTTAAAATTAACGTTTCGATCATCCTGTCGTGGTCATCTTCAAAAGACAAGCTGCTTGACTGAACACACTACACAACCTTTAATATTTTGGCTATCTAGTTTTTGTCATGTTAGTTAAAATTAATGTTTCGACCATCCTGTCGTGGTCATCTTCAAAAGACAAGCTGCTTGACTGAATACACTACACAACCTTTAATATTTTGGCCAAACCGCTTCACTGAACAGTACTCTTTTCCTTCTTTCTTTCATTTTTTCTCT
>JAUKNK010000240.1:367500-392500 GCA_030765055.1 Mantis religiosa | reverse complement strand
GATTCTAAATGTTGCAGAAAGCAGTGTGCGGCTTTGTAGAAAGGATTTGCCGTGATGTATATCCGGCAGCGAAGTAGTTTACGTTTGAATATTAGAGTTGTGTTTAGAATTGGTGTGCAGCTCCGTATTAGACGTTAACGTGTTTGTAGGACAGAAGGAATATTACAGCACAACGGCTCATACAGACACATTGTAGTGACGTGTCTAAGTGCTGTATTTCTGTCGCATAGATGGTGATTGTAGGTTACCATTAGTGGAGAAATAGGTGAACTTTGAGTCTTTTTGACGGTAGTCCTGCTTAAGCGAGATATAAATATAGGAAACCTTGAACCACTAGGGATAACTCGGAAATGATTAACTCCACGAATCAGAAGATACATTTGATATAAATTGTGCGGACGCACGGTTTATAAGTTAGGTTTTCTCGGAGTAGCCCGCCAGCCCAACAGTTTTTCGGCCGTATCTCCCACATTATTAGAGGTATAGGATCGATTTATGCCTCTTTGGACTCCCCTAGGCCATGTCTACACGATTGTAATGTTCACCTTTGCTCTAGGATGCACAGTTTAGAAGTTGGGATTCCTCGGGGTTGACGGACAGCCTTACAGTTTTTTGCCCGTATCTCCTAAGGTATTAGAAAAACTGGTTCGAAGGACGGCTCTTCTCTAGCCCAGGTCTACAAGGTTGGTTATGTACACGATTGCTCTAGGTCGCACGCTTTAGAAGTTGGGATTCCTCGGGGTTGACGGACAGCCTTACAGTTTTTCGCCCGTATCTCCCATATAATTAGCGCTACTCTTTCGAGTGACGGCTCGTTGCAATTGCCTAGTCTAGCTCTACTTTTTAACACATATATACCTTTTAGATCCCCTATCCTCGTTCTCCAACTCGCGGTTGATGTGCCGAAGTCGGTTTTCCACCCACTCATGGACACTGTTATAACCAGATCTACCATCTTGTGTTAATTATTTCATCTCCTTTCCACTGATGTTTATACAAGCAATTACAAAATTCAATAGCTCAAATGTACACAGCGATACTAATGATTATTCTGGATAATGCTTTTTTATCCCTTAAATGAATGTAAATGAACATGCAAAAGCAAGTGATAAACACTTTTCACGTTGCTACAGCCTTTCTGTATTGGTATAACGTTGGTCATTTACCCTTGCTATCTTATGAACATAAATTATCCAACTGAGGAATAGCCGGGGTCATTACGTCATTATCCGTCAAAATCATCAGCTGTTCATTCCATTCCTTGTTGGTGATTCTGGAATTGAAATTTAATGAAAGTCTGTTGTTCACTCACATTCCCTAACAGCAGCGTGAATGAGGAAAAAATACAACAGTTATGGAAACTAACGTAATAGGGGGCATGGCAAGGTTGTGTAGTGTGTTGAGCCAGGCAGCTTGCTCTTTGAAGGCGATCACGACAGGATGGTCGAAACGCTAGTTTTAGCTAACATAACAAAACCTGGATAGCCAAGATATTAAACGTTGTGTACTGAGTCCTATAAAGCAGTTATCCCCCAGAAGATGGCCGCAACAGGATGGAGGAAACCTTAGTTTTATCTAACATGTCAAAAATTGGATAGCCAAGATATTAAACGTTGTGTAGTGAGTCCTGTAAAGCAGTTATTCCCTAGAAGATGGCTGCAACAGGGTGGTCGAAACCTTAGTTTTATTTAGCATGTCAAAAATTGAATAGACAAGATATTAAACGTTGTGTAACGTGTTCTGTCAATTCGCTTGGCCTTTGAAGACGACCGCGACAATATAGTCGAAACGTTAGTTTTACTTAACATAACAAAAACTATATAGCCAATATATTAGCCCTTGTATAGTGAGTTCTGTCAAGCAGCTTACCCCTTTAAAATGGGCGAAACAGAATGGTAGAAACTATAGTTTTATCCAACATCACCAAAATTGGGTAGCCAAGATATTAAACGTTGTGTAGTTTGTACTGTAAGGCAGCTTCACCTTTGAAGATGAATACGACAGCATGGTCGAAACGATTGTCTTAACCAAAATGACAAACACATGATAGCCAAAATATTAAAATTTGTGTAGTGAGCTCAGTCAAGCGGCTTGGCCTCTGAAGATGGCCGCAACAGGACGGTCGATACTTTAGTTTTACCTAGCATGAAAAAAGTACACAGCCAAGTTATTCAACTTTATTTAGTGAGTTCTGTCACGCCGTTAGCCCCTTGAAAATAGCCGCCACAGGATGGACGAAACGTTAGTTATGTCTAACATGACAAAACTTGATAGGTAAAATACTAAATGTCGAACAGTAAGCTCTGTCAAGCAGCTTGGATTTTGAAGACGAACACGACAGGATGGTCAAAACGTTAATTTTACCGAACATAAATACTGGGTAGCCTAAAAATTAAACGTTGTGTAGTGTGTTCTGTCAAGTAGTTTGGACTTTGAAGATGACAGCGACAGGCTGGTTAAATCGTCATTTTTATCTAACATGAAAAAAACTGGTTAGCCAAGATATTAATAGTTGTGTAGTGTGTTATGTCAAGCAGCTTAGCATATGAAGATGGCCGCAACAGGATGGTCAAAACCTTAATTTGTCCCAATATGACAAAAACTGTATGGCCAAGATATTAAACGTTGTGTTGTGAGTTCTTTCAAGCAGCTTGTCCCTTTAAGATGGCCGGAACAAGATGTTCGAAACCTTAGTTTTATCTAAAATGACGAAACCAGGTTAGCCAAGATATTAAAAGTTGTGTAGTGTGTTCTGTCAAGCAGCTCGCCCATTTAAGATGGCGAGAACAGGATGTTCGAGACGTTAGTTTTATCTAAAATGACAAAACCAGGTTAGCTAAGATACTTAAGGTTTTGTAGTATGTTCTGTCAAGCAGCTCGCCCATTTCAGATGGCGAAAACAGGATGTTGGAAACGTTAATTTTATCTAACATGACAAAAAAATATTAGCCCAGATATTAAAAGTTGTGTAGTGTGAACTTTCAAGCAGCTTGCACCCTGATGATGGTCGCAACAGGATCGTCGAGACGTTAGTTTTATATAGCATGGCAAAAACTGTTTAGCCAAGGTATTAGACGTTGCGTAGTGTGTTCTGCCAAGCAGCTTGCCACTTTAAGATGGCCGGAACAAGATCTTTGAAACCTTAGCTTTATCTAACATGACAAAAATAGGTTAGCCAAGATATTAAAAGTTGTGTAGTGTATTCGGTTAAGCAGCTTGCACTTTGATGATAGCCGCAACAGGATAGTCGAAGCCTTAGTTTTTTCCAATGTGACAAAAACGGCTTAGTCAAGATATTTGACGGTGTGTTGTGAGCTCTGTCAAGCAGCTTTCCCTATTAAGATGTCCGGAACAAGATGTTTGAAACGTTAGTTTTACCTTACATGACAAAAACAGGTTAGCCAAAATATTTAAAGTTGTGTCAGTGTTCTGTCAAGAAGCTTGGCCTCTGAAGATGGCCGAAATACGACGGTGAAAACTTCAGCTTTACTTAGCATGACAAAAAACCATATAGCCAGGATATTAACTGTTTAGTGAGTACTTTCACGCAGTATGCCCTTGAAGATGGCCGCAACAGGCTGGTCGAAACGTTATATTTTATATAACATGACAAAAGCTGAATAGCAAAGATATTGAAGGTTGTGTAGTGTGTTCAGTCAAGTAGCTTGCCCCTTTAAATTCGCCGCAACAGGATGAAGGAAACTGTAGTTTTATCCAACATGACAAAAACTGGATATCTAAGACATTGTAGGGTGTGTAGTGTGTTCTGTCAAGTAGGTTGCCCCTTTAAGATGGCCGGAACAGGATGTTCGAAACGTCAGTTTTATGTAAAATGACAAAAACGGGTTAGCCAAGATATTTAAAGTTGTGTAGTGTATACTTTCAAGCAGCTTGCACCTTGAAGATGGCCGCAACAGAATGGTCGAGAGGTTAGCTTTTTACAACATGACAAAAACTGTTTAGCCGATATATTAGACATTGTGTAGTGTGTTCTGTCAAACAGCTTGCACCTTGATGATGGCCACAACAGTACGGTCGAGACGTTAATTTTATGTAACATGACAAAAACTTGATAACCCAAATATTAAACGTTGAACAGTGAGCTCCCTCAAGCAACTTGGCCTTTGAAGACGACCACGACAGGAAGATTGAAAGGTTGGTTTTATCTAACATAACAAAAACTGTGTAGCCTACAAATTAAGCGTTTTGTAATGAGTTCTGTCATGTATTTTGGCCTTTCAAGACAACTGCGGCAGACTGGACGAAACGCCATTTTTACTTAACATGACAAAAACTGGATAGCCAAAATATTAAACTTTGTGTATTGTGTTCTGTCAAGAAGCTGGCCCCTTGAAGACGACCACGATATTATGATCGAATAGTTAGTTTTATCTAACATTACAAAAACTGGATATCCAAGACATTATACTTTGTGTTGTTTGATGTAGCAAGCAGCTTGCCCCTTGAAGATAGCGTAAACAGGCTGGTCGAAACGTCAGTTTTACCTAACAGGACTAAAGCTGGATAGCCAAAATATTAAACGTTTTGTAGTGTGTTCTGTCAAGCAGCTTGCCCCTTGAAGATGGCCGCAACAGGCTGTTTGAAACATAATTTTTATCTAACATGACAAAGACCGGATAGCTAGGATATTAAACTTTGTGTAGTGTACTCTGTCAAGAAGCTTTACCTCTGAAGATGGCCGAAGTGCGACGGTCGAAGCTGTTTTTTTACCTAGCATGACAATAGCTAGATTGGCAAGATATTAAACTTTGGTTAGTGAGTTCTTTTACCGAGTTTGCCCTTTGAAGATGACCGCAAAAGGCTGGTCAAAACGTTATTTTTATACAGCATGACAGAAACTGAATAGCCAAGATATTGGGCGTTGTTTTGTGTGTTCTGTCAAGCAGCTTGTCCTCTGAAGATTGCCGAAACACTACGGCCGAAACTTTAGCTCTACTTAGCATGATAAAAACTAGCTAGCCAGGATATTAAACTTTGCTTAGTGAGCCCTTTCACGGAGTTTGCTCTTTGAAGATGGCCGCAATAGATCCGTCGAAACATTATTTTAATCTAACATAACGAAATATGGATAGCCAAGACATTAAACTTTGTGTAGTGTGATCTGTCAAGAAGCTTGGCCTCTCAAGATGGGCGAAATACGACGGTCGATAATTCAGCTTTACTTAGCATGAAAAAAAAACTAGATAGCCAAAATATTAAACTGTTTAGTGGGTTCTTTCACGCAGTTGGCCCCTTGAAGATCGCCGCAACGGCCTGTTCGAAACGTTATTTTTATATAACATGATAAATACTGAATAGTCAAGATATTGAACGTTGTGTAGTGTGTTCAGCCAAGCAGCCTGCACGTTGATGATGGCCGCAACAGGATCGTCTAAGCCTTAATTTTTCCAATATGACAAAAACTGTGTAGTCAAGATATTACACGTTGCGTTGTGAGTTCTGTCAAGCTGCTTGCCCCTTTACGATGGCCGGAACAATTGTTCGAAACGTTAGTTGTATCTAACATGACAGAACCAGGCTAGCCAAGATAATTAAAGTTGTGTAGTGTGTAATTTCAAGCAGTTTGTACCTTGATGATGGCCGCAACAGGATGGTTGAGATGTTACTTTTATATAACATGAGAAAAACTGCTTATCCAAGATATAAAACGTTGTGTAGTGTGTTCTGTCGAACAGCCTGCCCCTTTAAGATGGCCGAAACCGGATGATCGAAACGTTAGTTTTATCTAACATGACAAAAACATGTTAGCCAATATATTAAAAGATATATATTGTGAACCTTCAAGCAGCTTGCACTTTGATGATGGCCACAACAGGAGGGTGAGACGTTAGTTTTGTATAACATAACATAAACTGTTTAGCCGAGATATTAGACGTGTAGTGTGTTCTGTCAAACAGCTTGCACCTTGATGATATCCGCAACAGGACGGTTGAGACGTTAGTTTTATATAACATGACAAAAACTTGATAGTCAAAATATTAAACGTTGAACAATGAGCTATATCAAGCAGTTTGGCCTTTGAAGACGCCCACGACAGAAGGGTCGAAATGCTAATTTTATCTAACATTACAAAAATTGGATAGCCTACAAATTAAACGTTGTGTAGTGTGATCTGCCCAGTAGTATGGCCTTTGAAGACGACCGCGACAGGCTGGTCGTAACGTCATTGTAATCTAACATGGCAAAAACAGGTTAGCCAAGATATTAAACTTTGTGTAGTGTGTTCTGACAAGCAGCTTGGCATCTGAAGATGGCCGAAACACTACTGCCGATGCTGTAGCTTTACTTAGCATGACAAAATCTAGATAGCCAAGATATTAAACTTTGTTTAGTGAGTTCTTTCACGCAGTTTGCCCCTTGTAGATGGCCGAAACAGGCTGTTCGAAACTTTTTATATAGGATGGCAAAAACTCAATAGTCAAGATATTAAACTTTGTGTTTTGTGTTCTGTCAAGAATTTTACTCCTTTAACATGGCCGGAACAGTGTGTTCTAAACGTTAGTTTTATCTAACATGACAAATACAGGTTAGCCAAGAAATTAAAAGGTGTGCAGTGTGTTCTGTCAAGCAGCCGGCACATTGATAAGGCTGCAAGAGGATGGTTGAAACTTTAGTTTTATATAACATGACAAAAGCTGGAGAGCCAAGATATTTAAGGTAGTATAGTGCTTATAGTTTACCAGAATATAAATTGTTTGGTATTATTATATCTATGGTTTTCATTCATATCGGTAACAATGGAATGTTATAAGCATTAATAATGTATATTTATTATCTAACGCTTTAAGATAAATGTTTATGACAATCGTGATATATTTCTGTACATGACAGTATCTATAAATGTTGTATGCGTGTTGTGTGTTTGGTTCACATTTCCTTTTTAGGAATATGCAATAAGTAGAAATGGTGTCCCTCTCAAAAATACTCTACTGTACGATATTCTAATAAATTTCTGAATATTAATGCTTTAACTTTACTCGAGGTGTAAATCATTGGAGTTCGTACTTCCCGCCGAGCCAGTAGAGTAACCGAGGGTGGAACAACTCGCAACTAGAGCAACAGATAGCGCTACCATATAAATCACTGTTTAAAAATGTAGAGAACACACGTGTTTCATTGTTCCCGTGTGCATTTAAGTAAGCTTTCAAAATGTGCCAGAAAAGCAGATACCCTGTTTAAAAGTAGTAGAATTTAGTATTACACATGTAATGTGGGGAAATATTAGGAATATACATTTTCATGTTTTGGAATCAAATGATCCGGGAACAGATTTACATCTGGCTGATAGCTAGTATTATTCAAATTTCGCTTCTCATTAGGAAGGAATTACTTAGTTTTTAGAACTTTTGAGCGTTCGTTAGGTTTATTACAACGCTTTTGAAGCACATGTTTTAGACAAGGTTGAAGAAACCAAAAGTGTCAAAATGTTATATGTAGTGAAGTGTGTTTTTAAAGCAGCTAGGGATTTGAAAACGATCACGAAAGTATGGTTGAAACGTTAGCTTTTCCTGCATATAATAAAATCTATATAATATTTTCACTCATAGAAGCGCCCTGGTTCGGTCTCTAGGAGATTATGACCCTACCTTATAACGTGCACCAACATTTTACACTTTATTTTGGTGTTCCCTGTTACGATGCTGCAGTACCAATCTGATAGTTACAACTTTTACCTTTGAGCTTATCTGTTCATGGGACTTACAAACGTGCGATTACCTTCTTCACTAAATGGATTTTATGACATAAAAGTAACTTAAAATTATATTACCAATTAAAACTTTGTATCTAATTTCTGGGTGGAATGCAATACATTCTGTACATGCTATGAATGAACAATAAGTGTAAGTATTTCAAATTCGAACCAATAATAAGTAATACCATCTGAGAAATATATTAATGCTTTATTGTGATGTAGACATTTTAAGTGAAGTAAGATTATATGTATATGTTACTGTTTAATACTTAACGACAATACACACTCCATAGCCAAAGAAAGATGACTTATCACTTATAAATAAATTCCAGTAGCTGGTGAAAGCATAGCAGACATTTTTGTTTAAGCTGAATCCACTGTGAGCGACAGTTTCGTTTTATTTTTTATTTAAACAATATTTTACAGCCCGTGTTTTACCTAAAGGTATATCATGGGATTATTTGCAATAGTTATTTTCACAGTACTATACAGATTTATTCAAGTGTGCGGTAGATGCTCTTGATGAATCGTGATACTTGAACTGTGTTTGGTTGGAAGATATTCAGAGTTTATAAACCTACTTCGGTCAGCGATACAGAGATGGCGCCACATGTAGTACATTATTGCGGGGTTGAATATAATTTATTATTTACAAAGTCTCAGAGGAAATTCTAGCTTTGTTTATTAGATACACCCTATATTTTGATTGACCTTTAGTAACGTGGCAATAAGCAGTAGTTACATAATATACGAGAGAATATCGAAAGAACAAACAATAATGTGTGAGAAAAGAAGACTGCTAAAGTAAATATATCTCAATGGCCTTCACTACCCTTCTTCGTAAGCTGTAGGAAATTTAGGTACCACTAACGTGATGATTTTTGCTGGAACTGATTATTACTATTACTACTACTATTATTATTATTATTTTATTTGAGAAACATGGTAATTCAAAATACTCATTTGCAATCTCGCATCAAGTGTTTAACATTCGCCTAAGTATTTCACATGAGGATTCATGAGATAATCCTCTAATGTATTTAAATTATATATCTTGCTATGAGGGCGTTTGTGCTACCGCTTGTATGAAATAGAAAGCTGTACATTATTATTATTTTAATAATTAAAAAGCAACTTAATTAAGGAGTTACTTCGTAACCGAGTGTTTCCGAAGTGAAGTTACCGAATATTTCCGAAAGGTTTGTTTCGTTTCTTAGCAGAAAGAAAATACATTTTGATGAAGTATATAAGTAATGGACTGTAATTCGATCGGCGGGGCACAATAAATCTACTGTTTTAAGCAACTTTTAGTTTACGTGCTACATACTTACAGTAAGTAGACAAGTAGTATTTTACAGCCAAAACTTGGTACACTAATTTGGAAATGCAAGTTTTCACTCTCCCTTGGAGACTTAAAGGATATGTTTTATAAAAGAAAGGCTTTCTGTCATCAACAAAACTTAAACTCGATTTTGATTAAATAAAAAACTTCTTTCCAATATCTAGCATCCTTCCTCCACACAAAGTACAATAACTTTGACTTTCAGAAAAAACTGTAACAATTTAGATTCACACATGGTATCTGTATCACAAGTTACAATATGTTGTATTTACTGGGAGTAACTTCTTCGTTCTGAATAACCTTGACATAAACAGTAACATATACAGATAATCTTACTTCTCTTAAAAAGTCTCATCACTTAAGTACTCAGCTGTTTCTCAGTTGGTGTTACTTATTATTGGTTTGAATTTGAAATTGTTACACTTTTTGTTTATTCTATCATGTAATTAGCAGGTATAAAAGGTGTTGCATTCCACCCAGAAATTAGATACCAAGCTTAAATTAGTAGCATAGGTTTTAAGTCACTTTGATATCATAAAATGCATTTAGTGAAGAAGGAAATCGCACGTTTGTGAGTCCATGTACAGATAAACTCAGAGGTAAAAGTTGTATTTGTCAGATTGGTACTGCAGCATCCGAACAGGGGACACGAAAATAAAGTGTAAACTGTTGCTACACGTTATAAAGTACAACTTGAGCCTGTTTATTTTTTTTTCTGAAATTCCAGATCTATAACTTGTTACAAGTTTAAATTTCCAGTATATAGTTTTTTATATCAGAAGTTATATATATTGTGACTTTGTGGGTTTCGTGAAATGAAAAGTCCAATTACACAAATTCAACAATATTCTTTATTTCCACCGACTTACAGTTTAACACTTGCCAATTACACAGAATTACGTACTGCACACAATTACAATTCACCAGTTCGTCCGTTAAAGTTACACTTGCACTCGCGATTACGTAAACTCCAGTCTTCTCGTCCTTACACTAGCACTGAACTCTTACGCTGATTGCCAAGAACTCTGACTAACTGACTGACTCACTGCCCGGCGTGTTGCTTATATAGGGTCAGCTGGGGGATCGAGAATGTTCTAGATTAGATGAAATATCCCGTAAGTTCGAGAACACAGGTGGAACAGAAAGAGACGGCGCAGTGAGGTTTCTTCTCCCAGCTACCCCTTGTCACCACTATAAGACAAACGAGGGGGGCGTGGCTCACTCCGATATCCCATGCTTGCCCGCTCTCAGCTGGTTCTCTAGGATGTTCCAACATTCGAGTGACAATATTTTGTCCTAGAAAGAGGATAGTTGATTAAAGCGATTACATAGGGACCTCCTGCGGTGCCGTATGTAGTAAAAGCGGGCGTTAAACACTACTACATAGGGACCAGCTATTTAAAGATCTCTTCATCACTTAAGTCTACAGCATTGTCCTATACAAATATTTTTAATAATCTCTTCCAGTCAGTACAGCTGACCATAGAGGTCCAGAATAAATGAAATAGCAACTAAGGCAATGGATGGATAAACTCCGGTAATAGAAATTGGTAAATTCGCAAACATGAGATATATTTTGGAAATGCACTCCCAGGTCCGCTGTGGTCATGGACATTTGTGAAATGAGGATAGGACTTGCTTACGTCTAGTTCTCTATAACTTAGTATAAGGTTCCAAAGAAGGTTTAAATGTCTTATTGAAATAGAACCACGAGAAAACTATAGAAAACTATGGTTTATGTCTTCAGACGGCATATCTTCGCTCCTACAATTACTTATTCGTTCAATATTATGGTGACATACATTACGGATACTGTTTATCTTCATATCATAAGGAGCAATAAAATTTAAGCAAATATTATGCTGGGTGGCGCACAGTTCTAATTTCCGCTACAGTTTGATTCTACAATATGGGTAGCTCAGGGTTGAGCAATGAGGTTTCTCTTAGGGCATGCGTATGTATGAGAGGGATAGTTTTAATGGCACTGGAATGCGTTTCAAACTGAATTACTGACTGCTTCTTTTTATCATTACATCGAACTTGAGCCGACCAAGGGTTACCAATATCACTGTTTAGAGTTACTGTACGTGAAATGCTTATTACTCGATAAAACTTAATTCATTCTTCACGTACATATGAACCGACAAATATCTTCTTTCATCACTTATAGGCTACCCTCGACCAAGACAGAAGAAGAGGACTGCTCTAACGGCTTCACGCCACCAACTGAATGTCCGCAGCTGCGCGTGGGTGTGTGTGACTTTCACTTTCCCGAAACCCTTTATTCAGCCAAACATTCCCTTTGTGACTATTCTGTCATGCCATTATTAAGGGTCCGAAGAATACCCTATTCAAACAAAGTAAAGTGCTTCCATTTAGAACTCTGCTAAGGACACTGTTTCTTACGTTTCTTTTGTTAAAACAACTGTTCACCCCAACTGCTTTTCGACTCAACTGCCCCTGCACGTGTTGTAACAAAGAACCAACATTCCTTTGAAATCCATCATGATTCTTTACTTATTTCAATCCTTTAATTTCGGTATCAAAATCTATGCCATAATTAATGAACATCATTACAATTTGTCATAAAATTTATAAATAAATGCAAAGATTGCTTATACGCTAACCGATATTACAGTTAGTGCAATATGTGAGCAGAAAAACGAGGCCGATATAAACAATGTATCTTGGCGGAGAATCTCTATAACTAAGAAATCGTCTCTTATCTAAAAGCATAAACTTACGACATTAAGTTACATATTCTAATTACTTTCTCAAGCCAGCCTTCTAAACAGACTTACCCGTTTACAGAAGCAGCTTAATTACACATTTCGTTGTGTATACAAAATAAATACAAGAGACTGAAGTAATAGTCAAGTTGAAAACCTTGTGGGTTCGTAGAATTAAAAGTCCAATTTGCCGAAATTCTAGATGTTCTTTATTTCCGTAGAAATACACTTCCAGATTATAGCAGAATTACGTTACATACACAATCACGATTTGCCAAGGTCGATGACAATAACAAACAACGTTCTGATTACATCTGTTTACAACATTCCTGTTACAACATCTGTTTACCAATTGTTTATGACTTACTCTTGGCGAGTTGTTGCTTCGTTAAATACCTTATTGATAAAGCTGAGAGATTTCTGGAACAAACAAGAAATCAACTGTTCTCTGTCAATCAAGATATCACTAGAATTTTCTAAACGGGAAACCGTGCCGGCAAGTCCCTTCTCTCGCCCGATCTTTAACTCTTTATGCAAGCTCTTTATTACCACACTGTCTGCCTATTAGTTCCTTTGTGTAACTAAGCCGCGCGAGCCTATTTTGCGGGTACGCCGCCAGGCGTAAAAAGATATTCGCGACAGTGCTCAATACTTGTTAAGCTAACATAAGTATTGGCAAATTCAAACTAATAACAGGTTATTGATCTGGAATTTTCAAAAACAAAAGAGGCATTAAACCTTCTCAAGTTGTACTTTACGACGTGTAGCAACATTTTACGCATTATATTCGTGTCCCCTGTTAATTTGCTGCAGTACCGATCTGATAATTACAACTTCTACCTTTGAGTTTATCTGTTCATGGACTACAAACGGACTAAATGGATTTTATGACATCGAAGTGGTTTAAAACTTTTATAACCAATTAAAGCTTGGTATATAATTTCTGGTTGGAATGCAATACATTTTATACCTGCTATGTACACGATGGAATGAACAAAAAGTGTAAGTATTTCAAATTCAAACCAATAATAGGTAATACCATCTGAGAAATAGCTGAGTGCTTTATTGTGATGTAGGCATTTTAAGTGAAGGAAGATTATATGTATAGGTTACTGTTTAATACATAACGACAATACACAGTCCATAACGTGAGAAAGATGACTTATCACTTATCAATAAATTCCAGTAGCTGGTGATTGCATAAGAGTCATTTTTGTTTAGACTGAATCCACTGTGAACAACAGTTTGATTGGAAGATATTCAAAAAAAGTTTAAAACTTACTTCGTCCAGCGACATCGAGATGGCACCAACTGTAATATATTATTGCGGGAAGACTATTATTGAATATTTACAAAGTTTCATAGTAAATTCTAGATTTATTCATCAGATGCGCTATATTTTGATTGGCCGTCAGTTACGTGTCAATAAGCGGTAGTTGCAAAATATACGAGAGAATATGGAACGAAAATACGATTATGTGTGATAGAAGACTGTTAAATTAAAATACTTAAATGATTTTGACTGTAATTTTTCATAGGTTGTGGGAATTTCTTTATCGTATCATCGTCATCATCATAATCATCATCATCATCATCATCATTATCATCATCATCATCATCACCATTTGATTTCAGAAACATTGCAGTCCAAAACACTCAGTTACAAGCTCGCATAAGGTGTTTAACCGTGGGCTAAGTATTTCACGTGAGGATTCGTGAGATATTCTTCTAAACATTTAAATGACCTCTCTTGCTATGAAGGTTTACGTATTCTAGTTCGCTATTGAAAGGTCAATATTCTTTGAAAACATTTCCATGCTAACAATAACTTTTGATTTGAGAAACGTTTGAAAATTGTTAGCCGTATTTTTGGAAGCACGTTAAATATAGGTACTAAAAGAAACTTTTCCTTTTTGAGTCCTACAGAAAGACGAACTGTCCAGGGAAAGACACACACTAACCCACTACATGGATCAAATATATGTTTAGGAGACTTCGAAACGTGTATTCCTAGTGAAATCTAGTGTCCAACTTTAGGGCGGGATACAATAACACTTGTCCCTACTATGTACGTAATAGAGAAAGTAAAACAGAACACAGTCATGCAGTGTAATGAACAATATCTTCATTTCTTTACTAGTTACCTGCAAACCACTTAAAAGACTTGAAAATGTTGCAGCGCGGCATTACCTTCAGTTGCGAGTTTATTCTTAGACTTACACTGAAAATCTGAAACGTGCACTTAACACAACTACATTGTGATTATTTCTGACTTTTGTAAAGTCTAAAACTGTTTCCCTCTCTTTGACATAATTGTGACATTGGAAAGTTGGGATAATTTTGCTGCATCCAACGTTCCTTCCAGCATTAAATTAATAGTTATTTATGGGGTTTGAGAGGTAAGTTGAGGACTATTAGCGAGTAAGCACTTGAACGCCTGAGGCATTACGCATCAAAACTAGCTAGTCCATACGTAATGCTATCCATTACCAACTAAAGATGGACTTGAATTTATAAGCTTTTTTTATCCCTATCGCGGCTACTTAAGGATAGAGACTAATAAGAATTAAAGAAAATCACCCAATTCTTTTAGACGTAATTCATGATGACGGAATTCATTGCTTTCTATTTATGGTCATGAAACAGTAATGGAAAGAAAAAGTATGCAAGAACGACGAATATTACTCAAAACTGATTCTAGAGCGTGCTATTTCGCCATTCGTTAACGCAAAAGGATCATCGCAGTAAATTTGGCATTTAAATATTTAAACGTTGCGTATGTTTTGCTTATGTATTTTCCTATTTATTAATTTATTTCCTTGTTATCTCCCGAGACAGAAATAACTGGAGCGCACTCAATCCTCTTTGTTACGAGCCCCTAATGATACACAGCTCTTTGAACTTTTTTTAATCTCTGCCTTCGCAATATCCAATTGTTTCTACTCACAATGTAATGTTGGCAATGAGACGAACTGTTTAGCTCGTAGTATTTGCAGTGTTCCCAACTAAACCTATTTTCGGTCCTTCTTTACTTTACTTCTTCTTCTACTTGGTATTCTGTTTCTCCTTATTCGACTTCTTGACATACATATTTAAGCACAAATTAAGAGTATCATGATAATTTTTAGGCATTAATGAAATATAAAAAGCAGTATTCAGAAGAGGAAATATGAAAGGATATGGAATAGTACTCAAAACTAATTCTAGAGGGCGCTACTCCACTATTTATAAACGAAAGAAAATCTTAGCGGCGAATTTTTCTATTTACTTGATATTCGAAATTATTTTTGCAGTTTACTTTTTAATTTATGCAACGTCGTATTTTTATTTATTACTTATTTGTTGTTTTTTAACTATCGTCATGATACTGTGATCAGAGGAAACTATCTGGGAGAGCGATTAGTAGTACTCAAAGCTAATTCCAGAGCGCGCTACCTTCCCATTCGTACACGAAACAATATCATCGCCGTAAATTTGGATATTTAATTGATATTTCACATTGTTGTTGCTGTTCATTGTTCACGCTATGCAACATTTATTTATCTCCCGATATGCAAATAAACGAAACAGAATCAGAAGTCTTTGTACGACCACTAAATGGTTCAAACCTCTTTGCCTTTTCTTTACTCTTTCCTTTCGCGACCTTCAATTGTGTATCCTCATAATGCAATGCCGTCTATAAGACGAAGTGTTTAGCTCATAGAAATCGCAGTGCTAATTCTTCTTTTTCCTGCATATACTCTTGAAACATTCATACTTAAAAAAACTTTCCTGATAATTATAAGCACTTTGAAGGACATGAAACGTTAATCATGAGAACATATCTGGAAGAATAACAAATATTACTTAAAATTTTCTTACAGGCAACACTTTGTCATTTGTACATGAATCCAAATCATAACAGTAATCTCTGATATTTGAGACTCGACACTTTGGTTGCTGTTCATTTTTATGCTATTATTTATTTATACAATTATATATTTGTACAATACATACTTTTGTAGAACAATTTATATATTTATTGATTAATTTATTTATTTGCTTATTTATTTACAGATAACTAATGTTTTGATCAAGGTATTTAAGGTGAGCTGGCCCAATATTTTATCCCTACAGTGATTAACCGCCAGTAGAAGTAGCAACCGAACTGGAATAGCTGTCCAGAGATAGCGCCACAGACAATATCTTATACTGAGATGGATTATTTGAATTTATTTAGCAAATCACACTAGCCGTATATAGGCTAAGATTTTACACAAACCTGAAAAACAGAGTCAACCTGATAAATTCAATAACTTAAATAATATGAGTTAAATGGTGATGTCTGGGAATGCAGTATTTACAATAGTAAGTTGCCACCAACGATGTATGTCGAATACGGGATGTTGATAAATTCTCAAAATCTTTCTTTATTTTTTGGAATGTATTATTGTTATATTTATCTCTAATGTTTTGATCAATGTATTTAATGTTTAATACAAAATCAGAATGTCCAAGTGTTATATTCTAGAAATAGGCTCAGATTCATTCAAAGAAAAATCTTTTTAAAAAAAAACACAGTATAAGGCAACTCTATTTAATTAACCATTATACATTTTCTGTTATTTTAATCATTACCTAATCCCTTTATATCTTAACAAAGCTAATTTACTCTTGTAAATTTGTAAGAAATGCACTACAATTTAAAATGAGCTGTTCCGATGTTTAACGGCGTTCTTGTATCTACAATAGAATGATTAATGAAACACTTCTGTATACGTTATTTTCCTTTAATTTGGAGCGGATGAAATAATGAGCCTTAGTGTTAGGGCGGAGTGACAGAGTAACACTTTTAATGTCTCCAGCCGACGATACTTATAGTGATTGTCCACCAGGAGAAGTAGCAACCAAACTGGATTCGCTGTTCAGAGATAGCGCCACAGGTAGTATCTTATACTGAGACGGATTATGTGTATTTATTCACGAAGTTTTACAACATATTACAAGTGCGTAGTTCACATTACGCTTAGATTTAATTTTTCTTTGCCGCTTTAAGACAAAGTGCAGCCTCAGTGAATACAGCGATAACTTGAAAAAAATATATATTGCAGTGTAAGAAAGCAAGTCTTTGAAACTGTGTTTATTTTGACCGTTTTCTCATCTAGGAAACATTGAAAATTTATATACCTGAAATTGTTGGAAATATTTTACTGTACTTACTGATGTTTCAGTTTATTGTGGTGGAAATCATAACGTACACTTCAGTACCAACGTACTTTAAAATTCTACTAGAGAATCGCTTTCGCTTTACCTTGCAGTACGGATGTCTCCCTCAAACAAATTATATTGTGTATGAAGGGGGTTTTAGAGTATGATTAGTTAGCTAACTTTTAGTTCTGTCATGCTTAGTAAAATAAATGACGATGCTTCCATATATTTTGCTTTATTCACTACGGATTTTTTTCTAACTTTATTTCCAATATATAATTGCAAGAGACTTCAAATTCGAGTTTTTTGTCGTTGAATCATTTGCTTTCGATTAATATGCTAGTAGTCACAAATTGCTGTGTTGTACATCTCACAAAATGTACAGTGTTATAGCACACACACTTGAATATTTAACACCAGAGACGCACTGTTACAGGCAATATGCAAATTTGTAGACTCCCAGTTTCATATGTACAAATACAATTCGGTAATTTCATTATTTAAGTTTAACTTGACTTTTCTCAGTTCGCTTGCACGTTTCATTGTATTACATTTTCCATGGGTAGCATCCTTTGTCTGTTGTTCAATACACATACATTTAAGTACCTTTTGATTAGGCATCTGACGTAAATTGGCAATTATTTGTTATTAAAACAGCTACGTTCATCTTACAGAGCCACAAAGGCGATAATCTGTAATTCAGATACCTAGTACTAAAGAAAACGATTTTGAGTTCGGCTACTTGCTAATAGCAATATTAAAGGATATGAAATTGCGTTTTTTCCTTTCCGATTATTAGGAAGAGCGTTAAATTTTTGGTCTCATAATACGCACTTGTTTGGAAACAAAGTTTTGGCTAGGATGATGGAAGTTAAATATTTGTGTACTGTTTATTTTACAAATTCCATTAATTGTTAAAACTGAAGCCCGAATGTGTAAAAGGACTTTCAGATTGACAATATATACATATAAGGAAGGGTTAAAATCTTCAGTCTTCTGTGCCCGCAGTGTGAAACAAAAATTATACCTTTAACCTACTTTTGCATAAGACATACTCATTTACTTCCTGAGCAGAATGGCTCATGTTTCCAAGGCCCACATTCGGGAGCCACGGGTTCGCTTCCCTTTGCTAACCTACCTGAACCATAGGTTTTTTACGGGAGATTTCCCAGGTCAGCAGGTGAATGCCGGGTGGGTTAAACACATGTCCTAAGTTTCCTGTGCCTCCATTTCTCACCATGATGTTCCGTCATTTCTCTCCTGGAGGACGGCGGTTGTCTTGGTGTTGCATGACAGAATGATATGCTCTGAGAAACGTCCTCCTTTGGTAGGACGTTTACTAGTCTCCGAACTCAGTCTGGTGATGGGGTTGTATCCGAACTACAGAAGGGTGAGGTATGCTTTTTCCTGGCGTGCCTAGGAGCTTCTACGTAGTAGACTGTAATAAATGTGCCCTCTGAGCTGCCCGTCTCCTTGGCACAGCTGCCCTCTGTCTCCTCTCACCTCATCCTTCCTCCCGAAGTTTCCCCCTATTGGGAGTATAGGTACAAGAGACCGCATTTGGGTATCCGTGTCGATTACTCTCCTTTAAGTAGTCCAGTCTAGTCAAGTCCTACTGAGTTCTCATATAATAATATATCATATTCCAAACTAGAGTTACAATATCAACAGTATACTAATATAAGTACATATATAAAACTTTCATTCACCAGTGGTCGGACAGGACAACGGACAACGCTGATTTTGTATACGACATAGTTTATGTTAGTTGTCAATCTTTATATCCTTCTAATTGAAAGCCCAGAAGTATGGCTTAGCCAATTTCTTTTAATAACACATTATTAATCCAAATTTCTGTGGGCGAGCGTGAAGTATGATGAGCTGTAAGTTTAACAAACTTTGTTTTGTCTAAGTAAACAGATAATATATTATTTTAAGCAAAAACCATATGACACACAATTCAAACCATAACTGTATTTAATTACACACGCATTACAATTTTTACTGTTCACTAGGACAGCAAATAAAGTTGTACCTGTGATAAGCTTTATAAACAGTGAGATGTCATTCATATAAGGTAGTTCAGATATAGTAAATGCCCTGACAGTGAACCTTGCGGTACTCCATCAACTACTGTTTTAAAATTTAATGTTTTCTTTTGATAACTGATATCAGAGTTTACTTCAACATTCTCTTTTCCTTCATTTACATGAGGCACAAACCAGGTAATTAATTTAAGCTCCACACTTTGTAGGAAATTGTTGCACGATGAGCCATAAAATATTTTTTGTAGGCAATTCCTAACAACAGACTAATAATAATAATAATAGCACTAAGGCACATGTGACGAGGACAGACTTCCTTAACCTCTCCCCAACTCAGTCCAAGTTCTGGAAATGTTACATAGTGTATGAATAGCCTTTCGTGGTCTACTATCTTAGTACGTAAGAAGAGAAAGTATTGCGTTCCAATCGAAAATTGGATATCAACATATCGGTATGGGTAGCACAGTTAGATAGGAACTGTCTCGCTCACCTCAAGGACACGGGTTCAAATCTGATAACGGTTAATATTTTGTAAGTGATAGCGTAATATCAGTAGATTTACTGTTTATAAACTAACTGCTGCATATCCAGGGGGAGAAACAAGGAATAGCGGCTGCCTAGTTGAGCAATATATTAAGAATTTCAAAAGATAATAAGTAATATACCTATGGAAAATGGCAAATTCCATAAAATAAATTAACAAAAATTGTGCGGATTAACCTAGATGTACACAATTTGTGTAGTAGGATTTTATGTATTAGTTACGCGAAACTATTTCAAAATGTATAGGACATTCGCAGAATATTTAAGGAATACATTTGTCATGATATCTTAAACACATGGTAGTTTGATATTTAACGATCCTTTGTTTTTGAGTTGTGCTGTTCGCAGAGAGAGAGAGAGAGAGAGATAAAGAGAAATAGAGAGAGATAGAAAGTGAAAGTTAGGGAGACAGAGACCGAGAGAGAACTTTTTAAGCAGTTTTAATTTTGGAAGTCTCAAATCATTATTTTTTGTTGTAATATGCATATCTAATTCCTAGTTAACGGGAGCAATGTCTCCAGTGCTACTTATACGTAAGTAATGCGGGAGAAAAAAGAAACAGTGATTAGCAAATAAAGGGAACGGGTTATCTGATATAAACTATAAACTAGCTCTTATAACTACCTATATATGCATCGAAATTTCACTTGTATTTTGGATTCTGGTAAACTATGTCTATTATACGTCTCGTATTCCAATTATAACATATAAGTTTACAGAGGTACTTTCACAAACCATTCCGTTGTACATATAATTTGTATATAGTCTGATTGTTCTCCCGGAAAATATATCTCACGTAAGCAAAAGCACGTTGATTTACATTCAACTCTGAGTGTTTCCATTCTCACACACAGTTATTAAAATGCTCGATATTATTTTTGTATAATAAGTAATTACTGTATGGCATTAGAAGATACGAAGATTAGGAAATACAACATGGTAAATGAATAAGGCAAACGTTGTCCAGTCTCTTGTTTATTTATTTTAAATTTTAGTGTCGTCTCCAATAGGAAACACTGTCTTAACCTAGAAGTTACGTCCCCAATAATAGAGGAGATAGTCATGTGTGAGTTATACTGCTTTGTTTGCCTTGGCTTTTAATTCCTAATGGTCTGTCCACCCTTTAGCGGGCAGAACGTGTCATTAATGCTAGTGGTGGGCGCTAAGAAAGCGTTAGCCATGCATTATCTCTACAAGTAAAATTATAGTTAAAGGTAAAATGGCAGTTCCTGTCTTCGCAACTGATTGCGATGGTCAATGGTTCCTAGTTGTAAGATTGTTTGATCTGCGTATAAGCTCCGTCTCGTTTGAGGTTAATTCTAAGTTGAATGGTAGACCATAACCATTACTTCTAGTGACAATGTCGTGTAAGTGAAAGGGGGAGGGGGATGCTTCCCCACCAGGGCTGCCTTGCCTAAGAGCAAGGACTTTGTGGACTGTCAATGTCAGGTTGTGGTATATAGTCATGGGTAATCTTACTACGTCTATGGCAGTCTTACGAGTGTGTTTAGATACTCTTGGATGTCTACTTCTGGGTCTCAATGCTCATGGGTAAGTGTATATCACAACTGTTTACGTTGGTGACAATTTAATTGTTAATCCAAGCATGTTTTACCTTAAGCAAAGGCCGTAAACTTGTACTCCCTTCAGCGTTCTTCAATTCTCACACCAAAATAATTGTACATTCAGATTTGCGTTTGTATACAATCTAGGTACTCATATGTTTTAAATAATAAGACACTCTGTAATTCTACGCCACATGTAGGGGAAATATTTGCATATCTTTTATACCTTTTTGTTTAATCGTAATTCATGTTGTCCACTATAAGTTAACACAGGTAACGCCATCTCTGGAGAGGACAAGCGGCTATTGGGGCTTGCATGGCTTCTGAGTCAATTAATATTCCTTGCTGAAAACTGCGGTAACTAACATTGTCTTGTGTGTAATATATATTTATAATAGTAAGTAAAGGTGTTACAATCACACAACTTTCTTAACTCATTCTTTCACGACCACTTGTCTCTCGTATTCCAATTATAACATGTACTTTTACAGAGGTACTTTCGCATCCAATTCCATTGTAGAAATAATTTGTATATAGTCTGATTGTTCGAAATGTTGGCCAACTCATGCTATGTTTCAAGCATCATGCTTATCCTACGAAACTCTCAGAAAAACAGGAAAGGGAGCCAACGTTTTTCAAGTATAACCCTACTGGAAAATTGAAAATAAAGATCCAGTAGGTGGTGGCTTGCGCCAAAATAATACTGCGGTTCCACATTGATGATATTATTAAAATACTTTCCAAATATAAAATTCTCAGAAAAGCTCGTTTTTAGACGGTAGTTTTGGAACTCAGAGGACTGTGGCCGCCCGAATGCCGATAATGTGATGTCATAGCCAAATTTAACAGTATGTGTTTCATTGGGGAAAGTTTGAGGGGATAAGATGTTTCATAAGCAAGTTGCAGTACCATAAGCAATACCACCAAGTAGCCATTGGGTATTGTAAGATATGGCTATGATTGGTATAAGGAGACGAGCTTGTAAAATAAACATCAACTCACTGTACCAAGGTTATTGATAAATTGATTAATGTATCTTCATTCAGCTTCAAGTGCATGATGGGGAGTGCCAGGGCAAAGAAGTCGGCATCCCGGACCGCATTATGGGGCACAACGAAGCCGAAGCGCCGCATGCCTGATGTGACCACCGAAAGTTAAGCCCATGTCCAGCTTTACTCCCAAGTAAGTAGTGAGCTTGTCCACTCTGTCCTTCGACCAGAATAAGTAAAGGAGTGTAGGTTGGCAGGAAAGCGGTGCTTGGTAAAAGGTATGGCTTGGCTTTTCTCCGGATTGATGGACAATCGTCAGAGCCTACACCAATCTTGGATGAGGCTCAGCAGTCTCTGAAATGGGTTGAAGGCTTAGCGTGGGTGTCTATCTGTGTAATAGAGCAGCACGTCATCAGCATACTAAGCTATATTGACGCGCGCCTCCGTTGGAAGTCCGGCCGCATATACGCTAAAAAGCGTAGGGTGTAACACAGAAGCTTTAGGGACTCCGCCTCTAATGGGTCTTCTTGTGAACTTTCCCGTCACTGTGATACTAAAGCTAGTAGAGGGGGGTTTTAGGGTTATTTCGTCCTATGGCTGCTGGAGGTGTGTAACCTCTTCAGCCTTGTCTTTATTTGGAGTTGAGGGAGGACGGCTTTTTTTTGCTTTATTAAGTTATGTATGCAAGTTATGTGTTAACAATTTGTCATGTGTCGCTATTGGCTAATTGTAATAATGTTAGTATTTGTCATATTTTTATTTTATTTATTTATTTATATCTTAATATATTTTTTCTTCATTTTATATATATATTTTAAAACTTTTTATTTTTTTTATTTTTTACATATATACATAGTTTCGTTTTATTTTTAGTAGTAGCTTTTTTAACATTAACAGTCTTTGTGGTATGTGTACAGTTATGGTATGTACATAATCGCCATATTCAAGCTAGACGTATTCGGAGATGTTCGTGGATTTCGTCTTCCTCGGCTTCCTTGATCCTGGTGTCGTGTTGTATCAGGGTGACGATTGGTGGGGTTGTGGTCTACATCTTCTTATAGTTTTCTGCTGCTGGAATCAGCTGCCTCCTGTACGGTCTCTCGGACGCGTTCGAGATGTACTTGTACATCCGGTCTTGTATGCGTTGTTCAAGCGGGGTTGCCTTACAGATGTCGTGCTTTCCTTCGTTTTTGTGGCAGGGTACGAGTTTGTTGGCTATTCTTAAACACTTTCTCTCCATCTGTGGAAGCCTGGTTTTGATATATGTTGTCGTTATCGGGAAGGTGACGATGGCGGCGTAGGTGAAGTATGGTCTTACTATTTTCCTATAGAGTTGGTTGAGGATCGGTGCTGAGAGTCCTATTTTGCCAATTTTTGATAAGTAGTATAAGGTAGAGAGATTGCTGTTTTTGTTTCCTTCATCTTTTGCTGGAAATTTACTTTTGTGCTCAGTTTTTTATGAAGCTTTATTCCCAGGTATTTTACGGTCTGTATATGTATTTTGTGTCCTTGGTAGGCTATCGTTGATTCGTGGTAGTTTCGCTTTGTTTTCCTGCGGAAAATGATGGATTGAGTTTTGCTCGCGTTTACTGTGAGGCGCCATTTGGGCGCTGTTTCTCTATTCTTGGTTTTGCGTTCATCAGCTTCGGAGCGCTGCTCAGATATGCAGTGTTGGCGTATTGAGCTAGTTCTATTGCTGGGTGGATTGGCTGCAGACTGCCTGATGTGTAAATAATATATAGTAGTCTGGAGATAACAATGTCACGGTGCTAACAATGAATCTGTGTTTAAGCAAACGGTGTAGTAGGTATATTGTGTAAGAAGGAAGCCCCAGGGAAGGAAGCTTGTTTAGGAGACTTGTATGCTATATGGTCGAAAAGGCCTTCGCGACATTCAAAGAAACTGTCACAGTGTACGCCCTATCCTAGAAAACCAGGGCAGCGGCTTCCATCAAACGCAGCAACTTGTGTGAGGTAGAGTGCCCAAGACGAAAACCAAACTGATGGGGAAAAATGGCTTAAATGTCACCACTGTCGTGGAAAATACGAGGGCTGTTCAATAAAGAATGATCACATTTTTTTTGACAACGTACCTTTACTCATCCTCAATTTTGATGGTCCTTCTCAAAATAGTCTTCCCTGTATGCGATGCCCCTGTCCCAGCGCTTCTGCCAGTCCTCAAGGACATGCTGGAAACCATCCTTTTAAGATCCTTCAAAATCGCCTCCGCAGCCTTCGCCACTGCTTCTGATGATGGATAACGCCTTCCAAGAAGGCGTTTCTTCAAGTTAGGGAATTGAAAAAGTCACATTGGGCTAAACACGGAATATAGGGAGAGTGAGGGATACCCTTTGCGCTGATTTTTTAAGGATATTCATCAACAACTTTGGTAATATGAGGCCGCGCATTATCTTCTTTTGCGCCTGATATGCTCTTGCCATGTTTTCAGGAAATCCCTATGGTTTTGTGCAGTTCCTGATATTTGTGCAGGTACAACATGCTTATAAACAATTCCATGAATATCAAAGAATGAGATGACGGTATCTTTCCTAGCAGAAGAAACCACTTTTGACTTTTGGAGGTTGGTAATGAAGGAGATTTCCACACCGAGCTTTGCTGTTTATTCTCAGAATCAAAATAATGTAGCCAAGTTTCATCAGCAGTGATTACGTTTGAAAGAAACTCCGGATCTTCCTCTAACATCAACTTTAACTGCATGTTACCTCCATTGCAGCGGTAGGTGATACTGAACATGTCTTAATTTTCCTGCTTCACACAGGCGTGACCCGGGAGTACCAACAATGAAACTATTACGGCGTGTTTGCTTCAAATTAAACTAACAGAATATAAAAAGTTTGAACTTTAGTGCGAAATTTAGGTCCGTAAA